>APFE030438745.1:131373-176493 GCA_000404065.3 Pinus taeda
GAGAGTTGCTCCTTTTAGAGTAAGAGGAAACACTTTCAACATTTGATCATTAGTATAATAATCATATCCTCTACAAAGTATTTCAAACTCAAATAAGAATGTATTTGGATCTTCATTTGTCAAACCATGAAAATTTGGTAGAGAAGATGGGGGAATTATGTGCATTTGTGTCACTCCTCCTCGATCTTTGATAGGGAATTCAAAAGTAGAAATTTGAGCCATTTCTTACCATAATAGAAGATGTTCTTCATGTGTTTCAGTGAGGATCCTCCTTCAAATGTTCCTGTCAATTGGTTAGTGAAATGGGTGGTGCTTACATCACCACTCAAGTGGAATTATGAGATTTTTTTCAAAAATTATACCTTTAAAATTCCTACTTCAATTCCTATGCAATTCTGCTGAAAAGTGGGTGGAGGAGCAAGAACTTTACTTGCTCATTATGCAGGTTCTTACCTTCTATTTTTAATACTCAATTATTTCATGACAGACAAACATCAAACATCTACTTCAAATTCTATGCAATTATGCTGAAAAGCAGGCGGAGGAGTAATCACTTCACTTGCTTGTTACGTAGGTTCTTACCTTTCGTTTTTAATACCCAATTCTTTCCCAGCAACAAATATCAAACATACATCACTCTTTGTGAAATGGAAACACTCTCCCCGACAATGGTGCCAAAATGTTGGGTGCTAAAAGGTGTCTTTTAAAACTCCTAATTGCCTCACATTAATTATCAACCCGGGTAAGTCTTTTTGTTCAAGAGTGTACACAATATGTGCAAGTTATAAATCTAGAGAGTAATGATTTAAGATAATCTATTAAATTCAATACAAGAGTAAACGGATGAAATAATAAATCTCAAGCTGTAACTTTTAAAGGAAATAACACATCTAAGCATCAAGACTTAATCTCAAGCAAAACCATAATCCAATCTTAAGCAAGCAATTCAAATGGGAATAACATCAACCGAGAGCATTGTAGCAGTAACTAAGCTCTTTCGGCTAGATCTACACTAATCACACTCTGCCTTAATTAACGAGAAACAATTTCTTAACTGATAACTAATTCAATCCATGGTATGCATAAATGAAATCAATTAACAGAGTTGCAAATGACTAAAATGAGTATACGAAATCAGAATTAAGGAAAGTAAACCAACTACAAAGATATAAAATAGAATAAACTTGTAGGAAATGGAAAAGTATAAAACAAGGAAGAGCAATAAGATCCACTAGAGGCTGGGCCCTAGCCACTAGAGGATACTGCTTAGCTACTTCAGAATATCCGAATGAACAAGAATGCAAGTTATATATTATTCATCAAATCCAAATGTCATTTACAGCACGATGTGTCTTTTAGAATAACATTTTGTATATTGAAATTGCAATTGAGGTCCCAAGAAAAAAGTTAAATCTCTCCATTATATCTCCTCCTCCTATCCTATCCTATTATCCCCCATTATCATCCTTTTTTCTCTCTTTGATCTCTGTTTTCATTTAAATACACAGAGAGCAAAGAGAAGTTACAATAGAGATGATTACAAAGTGATTCCCATTACAAAATTGGATTGTTCCAAACAAATTGATCAACAAGATCATATCTGAAATATCTCTCCATCAACATTCAACAGGAACAGGCTGAATTTTGTATTGCAACTGAAATAATTTGGAAAAAGGCCGCAACAACAAATCTGAGAAAATCATCTTCAGAGAACCTTCATTTCTCTTAATACAGACCGAATTTTGGAAAACTACTCCTAATAAAACTAATTCGGCCCGTTCTGGACAAAACCCATGTTTCAGATTTTCCATATTCTTCTTCATTTGCCTGAAACGTTCAATGAAAAACTGTCACTTCTTATTCCAGCGAATTTCTGAGTTGGAATATTTAATAATGAGTTGGAGATCAAATTTGCAATCTGGAAAAGATCTTGGAGGCTAAAATGGTGAGTGATGTTTCAACAAATTCATTAAATCATCATTGGTAAAATCATGCATAATAATCATTAATTTATTAAAAATAAAGGAGAAGAATCATTTCCCTATACGAAGGGGATACATGGAGTGAAATTGTTTTACTCGAAAATTTTAGAGTGAAGATAGCAAGAAGAGATGCAGATTAACTATTTATCCTTTCACAAGCTCTTCTTATATCATCATTTAGATTGGTCATAAAGATGGATCCATGTTGGGATTTGAAACATTGACAGAAATGGTTCTACTATGGATACTCCGAGACTAAGCTCAAAAGAAATGAACCACAGATGCCTAAAATCCAGAATCATTTCCCTGTACGGAGGGGATACATGGAGTGAAATTATTTTACTAAAAAATTTTAGAGTGAAGATAGCAAAAAGAGCTATAGATTAACTATTTATCCTTTCACAAGCTCTTCTTTTATCATCATTCAGATTGGTCCTGATGACGGATCCCTATTGGGATTTGAAACGTTGACAGAAATATGGTTTCTACTTTGGATACTCTGAGACTAAGCTAAAAAGAAATGAACCACAGATGCCTAAAATCTAGAATCATTTCCTTGTACGTAGGGGAAACATGGAGTGAAATTATTTTACTCGAAAATTTTAGAGTGAAGATAGAAAGAAGAGCTGAAGATTAACTATTTATCCTTTCACAAGCTCTTCTTATATCATCATTCAGATTGGTCCTGATGATGGATCCCTGCTGGGATTTGAAACTTTGACAGAAATATGGTTTCTACTATGGATACTATGAGACTAAGCTAAAAATAAATGAACGACATATGCCTAAAATCCAGAATCATTTCCCTGTATGAAGGGGATACATGGAGTGAAATTATTTTACTCGAAAATTTTAGAGTGAAGATAGCAAGAAGAGTTGCAGATTAACTATTTATCCTTTCACAAGCTCTTCTTCTATCATTGTTCAGATTTGTCTTGATGATGGATCCTTGTTGGGATTTGAAAGGTTGACAAAAATATGGTTTCTACTGTGGATACTCTGAGACTAAGCTCAAAAGAAATGAACCATAGATTCCTAAAATCCAGAATCATTTCCCTGTACGGAGGGGATACATGGAGTGAAATTATTTTACTCAAAAATTTTAGAGTGAAGATAGCAAGAAGAGTTGCAGATTAAATATTTATCCTTTCATAAGCTCTTCTTCTATCATCATTCAGCTTGGTCCTGATGATGGATCCCTGTTGGGATTTGAAACGTTGACATAAATATGGTTTCTACTGTGGATACTCCGAGACTAAGCTCAAAAGAAATGAACCACAAATGCCTAAAATCTAAAGAGTATAAATAATTATAAAATGGAATTATATGATAAAGTATGATAAATGACGTGATAAAGAATGGTAGAAATGGATGAAATAGGCGTTAAAGAGTGATAATAATAATGAAAAACTAACGGCCCAACACCTTCTTCTCCTGCACCTTGGCTATCAACATTGGGCATTCTTCTATAGTGTGGTAAAATTGGCTGTAATATTGACATGACGGGCGTGTCTGATTTCGACACTCCTGTGCGTAGTGCCCTAGTGTTCCACAATTGTAACAGATAACCTGTCCCCGGCCTCTACTAGTCCCTACTCCTCCTCGGCCTCACTCTCATCCATGATATACTCCACGCTCCTTTAGCGCCCTGCTCTGGAGGCTGAGTTTATGCTTGCATCCAGTATGTAGGTGTTCTTTCCATCATCAACTCATAGCTGTGACAATGGCGCTCATCATGGCCCATTGATTTGCAGAAGTTACAGAACAGCTACTAAGTTGTCTGAATTAAATTTTGAAGCAAATGACAGTTATCCGATGCATGTTGTCCAACAACCTGACAAATAGCGCAACCCCTACGCTCAGCCCTGTTGGAGCTTATGGCCTTAGGGGAATTGGTCCCCTTCCTTTGATATAGTTCGTGAAAATGGGACAGTGGTATTTATCATGCCCATGGCTCTTGCACTTTAGACGCCAGACTTCCACACACACCTCTGGTTTAGTCTCCTTGTCTTTCATTAAGCTTTGCGATTCCAAGTAGAGGCTCTGTAACTGAGAGTGAATCTGATGTAACCCCAAGGTTTCATCCTGAATGGGCGTTGCATGCAACCTCATCACAATTTCCAGGGCCTCTGCCTGAGTTCCTATCTTATATTACGATAGAGAAATCCTCAGGTGAGGCATAAGCGAAGCTATAAACCACTCGCAATGTTGATCATCTGTAAGCTACATGTTAGCTTCTTGAATCAAACATTTCAATCTTTGATTTAATTCCCAAGGCGTCTCATTGACCCTCATCGTGATTTCCTTAAATCCAACTACTGACTGTGAGTCAGACTTATGTTTGCTAAACTATGTGTTTAAATCAACCTTAGTCTCTGCTAGCGTTGCCAGAGGATTATCAGAAAAATACTTAATATACCAAGTCAGCGCGCGATCCTGCAGAGTGTAACCAATTGTGCTTTCTTTATGTTGTCATTAGTAATCTGCTGCGCTGTCCACACACCATTCACAACAAACTAGAACTGCTATGTATCTTCACTCCCTATGCCCTTTAAAATTTGCAACTTCATGCATTCGACATGTTGAAAGGTGGTGGCGGTGGTGGAGGTGTGGGAGAAGGTGTATGCAGTGGAGGTGGAGGTGGAGGCAGAGTAGATGGATGACGTGTCTGCAGAAAACCCTATGTTATCAGCTGGACAACACTCCACGGTGAGGCCTGTACCGCTCCCTCATTGTCACTCGAAGGAGGTCCAATCAACGGGCTGTATTCAAAACTTGATCTCTCTCGAGCTCTGAAGAGTTTTCCACTTTGCGTTGCTCCGAACATCAAGGCAATGGCATAACCCATTTTTCACATAACAACATTTTAATCCAGGTATTCAAAGACCTTAAATACTTACCTCGCGATCCCTTGAAAAATCGCTGCTCTGCTTTGCTATAACTGACTGAGGTATCAACTACGAATTCTGTAACAAATCCTCCTATAATTTGATTGATCTAGTGATCAACAACCCGCACGATCTTGTCTTTAGAGGCTTCTAATTGTTGTACCAGTTCTGGAGTCCACACTATTGGAACATCAAGATTCCACCTCCCTTGACCATCTGCCAACTTAGCTAACCACTTGTATAATTTGATCGGGAAGGTGTAGAAGAAAATTTCATGTATCTCCGTATACAAATAGCTATCCAACCACTGCTCCTTTGACAGGCACGAATTCCTGTTTTCCTGCACCGCAAATTTGTTAATTTTTCTATCCAACCAATTTTCAATTTCTTTCTTTTTCGGGTTCCAGTTATGCGACATCATACATCTCTTTCAAGCAGATCCTGATCCCGACAAAGAAAGCATTTGTTGGCTTAGGGGGTCTTGACCTAGGTTCAAAGTTAGTTGCACCAACTAACAAATCCCTACACTATTGGCCCTTTTGGCAACAACTCGAGTAGTGCAGGTTGCAGTCTCATCTGAAGCAGTATGGGGGGATGCAACAACCAAGTTTCTACATCCACAGATGAGTGTGATGTCTTTTAGCGCCTTAGATCTGCCTTCGTGCAGATCGATAAGCCCTTAGCGATGGGTACTGTAACTCTATTCAAAAGTCTTTAGACCTTCGCGAAGGTCTACGATCAGCTTTTGCGAACCTTTATCAGTTGATTTATCCACTTATGTGCATCAAAGAACAATTCTAAATTAGGGCTCGCACAGGTAAGCTTACGCTATTAATAAACATTAGATAATTCATCAGAGTCTTCTCAAAATTACATAAACATGCTTGCGTACATCATCTAACAATTATTCAATAGGAACACACATCATTAGATTAATATTTCATAGACACATTATTCATCCAAAACATATATCGTAAATAGAAGTAAACATAGATAAACATATATACACAAGAATTCTTCAATAATATTCTTTATTGATCTTCAGTTCAGGTTTACAGACTCAAAACTACCCTGTGCACTCAGCTGCAGGGGTTCGTACACTCAGTTGCAGACTCTACCTAGGCCTATGTGCACTCAGTTGTAGAGCCTTTCTCTCCTATCTAACCCACTTTTCTGTGCTATCACTTTTCTCTTACTGACCCATTACATCCATGATTCTAAAATATCTCCCTTAGACTCTTTAAGACACACCTATTTATACAATCCCATGGTCCACAGACCATGGGCAGATCTCAAGGTCGACTCAAGTTTTACATAAACAAGGGGTTAAAACCCCTTTGAGTCCTAATCATCTACGCGTTTCACATCCACAAATCGTGGAGACTTTTCATCATTTACAAAAAATACATCAAAACTTAGGTTATTTTAACCCCAAAATTGACCCAGGGGACCCCATCCCAACAATAAGGCTATACTAGATGTCACTTTGATTATTGTGTTTATCTCAAAAGGAAAAATTATGGCAGTTATATTATATTATTTTTGTATGTAGATGACATACTTGTTGTGGATTCTAACATGCAAGAAATAAATGCGCTCAAAAGAAAATGGTCAAACTCATTTGCAATGAAGGATTTGGGTGCTGCAAAACAAATCCTTGGTATGAGAATATATAGAGATAGGAAGAATCACAAATTAACATTGTCTCAGAGTGAGCACATACAAAAGGTGTTGAAAATATTTAATATGCAGAATGCAAATCTAGTTAGTATACCTTTGGCTAGCCATGTCCAACTAAGTAAGGAGGTGCGTCCCAAGACTGAGGAAGAAATGGCTTATATGTCTAAAGTTCCATATGCATCAGCAGTTGGAAGCTTAATGTATGAAATGGTTTGCATAAGGCCTGATATTGCACATGCAGTGGGAGTTGTAAGCAGGAACATGAACAATCCAGGAATAGAGCATTGGATGGCGGTGAAGTGAATTCTCAGGGATTTGAGAGGTACCACAAATCAAACATTATGCTTTGGTGGTTCAAAAATTTCTCTACAGGGATATGTTGATGTAGATATGGTAGGTGATAGAGATAATAAGAGGAGCACCACAGGGTATGCGTTTACTGTAGGTGGAACAAATTTCAAAACGGTTTCAAAACTACAAAGTGTTTTTGTACTCTCAATGACGGAAGCAGAGTATGTTTCTGCTACAGAGGCTAGTAAATAAATGATTTGGTTACAAAGGTTTGTGGATGAATTAGGTAAGAAGAAGGAGTTGGGCAGGTTATACAGTGACAACCAGAGTGCCATACATCTTGCAAAGAACTCTGCATTTCATTCCAAGACTAAATATATACAACACAAGCACCATTTCATACGATCAATGTTGGAAGATGGGTAATTGAAGCTGGAAAAGATACACACTAGCCAGAATCCTGTAGATATGTTAACAAAAGTTGTAATCAGGGAGAAGCTGAGATTTTACTCATTTCAATTGGTCTTGAAGTTGACGATGAAGATGAGGAATAGCTAGGTCCAAAGTGGAGTCATTTTCCAACAAATGAAGGAGCAGTGGAGTTTCTATAATCAATCTCCAAGTGGGAGATTGTTGGGTGTGGAGCCTGGTTATCTTCTTTATTCAAAGGTATCGTTGCATCGGACCCCAGTTCGTAATGGGGTAGAAACGCCAGCCATTTTTGCGCACTGCCAGGGGGTTACAAGGGGAGGTGACAACGATTCTTTAGAGCCCCCCCCTTGCGGGGGATCAGGGGTAGCGCCCCGAAGCTAAAAATAGATGTAAAATTGCCTTGTAAAATGTTGTAATTTCGTAGTCAATTTGGGCTGTTTATTAGGTGGAAATATGACAGTAGAAGTTATGTTTAAGTTAGGTTTTTTTCCCTAGAAGGAAACCCCTCACTATATATGAGGGAATTATATTGCAGCTATGTAGCTGTGTATTCTAAGTGAGAAAGAGAGAGGATATTGTGTGAGAGAGAAGAGGGAATTACAGTGGATCTGCTCTAGGTTGTATCTCTTCATTTTACTGGATAATATAAAAGGAAGGACTGGCTGTTTCTCCGTGAACGTAACCCAAATTGGGTGAACCATGTATATCTGTGTCTCTCTTGTTTTATGGGTTCTATGTGTTTATAGTTCTGTAATATATTTTATGTGTTCCATTGATTTGTAATATATAATTTTCTAACACTAGGGCTACTTTGGACATCCACACCTTCCAATATTCCAAAGATGCCCAATACTACACTGTCAGTTCTTCTCCTAAGATGGAAAATTCAGCACCACATAAGGTCCTCGACATGACACCAACAAGCTGCAAAAAATCTAATGCAACATGGTCACTTCTTTGACCCAACATACATCAACCTTGGCTCCAAGTCTGCTGTCCCACGCTGCCCTTGATTGTCCCTGGTTAAGGCTTATTTAGCAGGCTGCAATAGCCCTTAACTGACCCCTGAACAACCCTAAAAAAAATTCAATAAACCATGGCCTTGGCTAGGAAGGAAAATCCTCCTCCACACTGAGGGTAAGGGCTAAAACCAATCCTCAAAACAACCCATGCAATCCTTTGATGTTGTGGTATGGCTTGCAGCCTACCACACAACACTCCTATTGCAATACAACACCCCTCAAACACTGCTCCAGCCTATCCAAAAGCCTCCAAACAAAATTATGAAGAGTCTCTTCAACTCGGCCTAGCTCAACATATATCATAGCTCCGTTCAAACACTTTCAGACCACTGATTATCCTTAAGATAGTCCTGAAATCCATGTTGGAATTGCCTTTCTTTGTTGCGGCCTAAATCAGAAGTTATCCTCCTCAATGAGCTCCTTTATGATGTATTGTGTGTTTCAAAATGGATGAGAAAATGACATCAAATCACCCTATATTTATACATAAATTATGGGCTCTACCAATTTAAGAAGAGACATGTCTTTTGGATGAATTTACTTCAAGCCTATATGACTTGAATACCAAATAATTATTTTCCAACTTAAAAAATTCATATCTCCACTTCTACAACTCAGAATTCAATGATTCTCGAAGCGTTAGATTTGTCTTTCCACCCTCTATCATCTCATGCCATCACATGTAGAAATGTTCTCCTATAAATACCAAAAAAACAATTTGGTGCAAAACCCCATACTTGGGTTCCAATCCACAAATGACCCTTGCGACACTTTTCCCTCCAAACCCTGAACCCTAGGGCTTGGAGTACCTACCAAGATACACAAATAGAAAATCCCTCTTAGCAAGGGAGGTATTTCCATGACTAGGAAGTAACTCATTGTCATCATCATTTCTCACAACACTTTCCCAACTCTTGGTGCTCACAACCACAACAATCCTTGTTCTGTGAACTATGCCCTTATCAGAAGTGTCACTGTCACTGGACGCATCCTGCTTCTTATTATTCTCCTGTATCACTTTCCAATCTCTCCATGATTTATTCTTGGTAGTTGTAGGAGCACCCTTGCTCCTCACTGACCATGCACTCTTCTTGTACTGCAGAGATTCCCTCTAAACTTGCAAGCTCCCTCTCGAACATGGATCCCTCTGAGTCTCTGGAACCTGGGCCTTCTTCTCAGGAAGGTGTACCTTATTATCGAAAACTAGTACCTACTCCTTTGAAGCCTACACCTGCACCTACACCTACTCCTACTCTATGGAACCTGCACCTACTCCACCTGCATCTTTTCATGATCCACAGGCTTTCCTGTCAACCTCTAGAGACCATGCTCTCTAAATTCGAGTACAATCCTATCAGAATTAGAGCCTTTGGGATTGAGTCTTACCTTCCCATCCTGGAATAAGACCTCAAACCCCTTCCTCTCGATCATCGAGACAAAAATCACACTATATCTGAGTCCTGGTATAAACAATGCATCCTGGACCCACATCACACGTCGTGTCTCCATCTTGAATGGCACAACTTCCGATCCTCGGATATCCAACTGACTCTTGTCACCCAACACCATGTGAAAATTTGAGTCCCATTCAGTTAGAGTTTCAAAAACCTCCTATGACCCTATCATATACTTCATCACACCATTTTCCATGTACCATCCATCCTCATTGATAATACCCTATGAGAAATGAGAAATCATAGCAAAATCCTCCTCTTCCAATCTCCTAGTGAGATCATCTATCTCAGCTGAAGTGGAAACACTAACGACCTTCTTTCCTTTCCTCTTCTCATCATATCCCTTCTTCTTCATCGGACATCTCGACAAATAATAACCCATATCACCACAGTTGAAACACTTGACTTTACTCAAGTCCTTTTTTTGCTTACCCTTAATTCATGCTACAAGTGCCATGTCATCATCGAAAGAATTCTTCTTTGAATGAAGATTCTCATCTCACAACTCATCTTGAATGAATTCATCCCAAAACCTATCCCAGTCTGACAGCTTCTCTATGGAAACACTCCCTTTGATGAAGGGCTTCCATTCCTCGATGAACCCTTTCAAGGCAATACTTACCATATCTCCATCTGAGATAGTCACACCAATGGCAGAAAGCTCATCTTTGACCTGAGATAATCTTGTCAGATACGAGGTCATTCTTTCACCCTTTATCATTTTGGTGGAATTCAACTTATCCTCCAATACCAATACCCATTTCTCATTCTTTTTCTGGAACAAATTTTGAAGATCCATCCACATCTCATGTGCATTCTTCTTCTGTGACAAGTGAGGTATTAGGGCATCCTTCACACCATCTAGGATGATCAATCTCACTCTCGCATCCAAATCTTCAAATACTTCTAGCTCCTTAAGGTCAGTTGGCTTCTTGATCTCTTTCATGGCTAACTCCCAGATCTTGTTGACTTGTAAGACTAACTTGATCCTTTTCTTCCAAGGACTATAGTTAGAAAACCCTTCCAACCTATCCTCATAGTGGAGAACTGCCTACAACTTCAACATTGTAGTGAGCCATTCACTCACAATGTGACAAACTCCATCTCACGCTGTACTTCACTGTGCACAACTCTGATTCACTGACTTCCACTGTAGCTCAAACACCGTTCTGATACCATGTTGAATTTCCATGACCTTGGGTCTAGGTTAGAGTCTTAAAATCAATCATGCAACCAGACCAAGAATCTCAACCATAAACTACTTTGTATAATGGAAATATAAAGCAGTAAATCACACATGCACAAATATATATACTTTTTAACAAAATTGTACAAAAATATACAATCACCAATCTTCATTATATTAAACAAATTTTGAAGAATACAAAAGTCTATGGTATACAAGATATAATGAAAAACTTCACTACAACTTCTATGTCATATCTTGTCCTATTGGTCCTTTGCTTCTGTACTTCTCACTAGCTGCCCCTTAATCCTTCAAAGGACAACACATTGAAACTCAAGGAGGGCTGCCAGCTAACACTGCTGCATGTCACTTCTGCTACATGTGCACGGGCTCATCAATCTACTCTCTAGGTTGGCTAATTCCTGAGCTCCAATATGCCTTCTAGTATCCTCTTTCATCCTTCAAAGAGCTACTCATAAGGCTTCAAACTTCACCCAATCTCCATCTATCTTTGTCACTTCAAGAATGCTAGTCTAGGGCTACTTTGGACATCCACATGCTTCCCTCCAACGGTCCAAAGATGCCCAATACTACATTGTCAGTTCTGCTCCTTGATGGACACTTCACCACCATGGAAGGTCCTCCACATGACACCAATAGGCTACAACAACTCTAATCCAAATTGGTAACTTCTTTGACCCAAAACACATAAACCTTGGCTCCAAGTTTATTTCCCCACATTGCCCTTGAGTATCCCTGGGTAGGGCTTATTTAACAGGCTACAACAACCCTTAACCCACCCTTGAACAACCCTCAAGCAACCTCAATAAACTTCGACCTTGGCTAGGAAGGACATTCCTCCTCCACGCTAAGCATAAGGGCTAAAACCAACCCTCAAAATAGCCCACATAATCCTTTGCTGCTATGGTATGGCCTGCGACCTACCACACAACACTCCTGTTGCAATATGACACCCCTCAAACACTGCTCTAGTCTATCCGCAAGCCTCCAAATAGACTTATGAAGGGGCTCTTCAAATCGGCCTAGCCCAATGTATATTACAGCTCCCTTCCTACACTTTGAGACCCCTCTTTACCCTTAAGATAGTCTTGAAATCCATGCTAGAATCTCCTTTCTTTGCTACAACCTAACTCAAAAGTTATCCTCCTCAACGAGCTCCTTTATGATGTATTATGTGTTGCACAATGGATGAGAAAATGAAATGAACTCACCATCCATTTATACGTAAATGAGGGGCTCCACGAATTTAAGAAGATACACGTCTTTTGGATGAATTTACTTCAAGCCTACATGACTTGAATACCAAATAATTATTTGTCAACTTCAAAAATTCATTTCTCCACTTCTACAACTCAGAATTCAGTGATTCTCAAAGAGTAAGATTTATCTTTCTACCCTCTTTCCTCTCATGCCATCACATGTAGAAATGTTATCTTTGAAATTCTCAAAACATGATTTGGTACAAAACCCCATACTTGGGTTCCAAGCCCACAAGTGACCCTTGTGGCGATTTTCCCTCCAAACCCTAAACCCTAGGGCTTGGAGTACCTCCCGAGCCACACAAATCAACACCTTTTAGGTTGAACATGTCCACTCTTTCTTTCATATTGTTAGAGTAATTATGCACCTTGAAATACTTCTTTATTTTGAGCATCCATGCTTCTACATCCTTAGCCTTCTTCACCTCTCAATGAAATGTAAGGGGCCTGACCTTCTTAAACTCCTCTGGCATAAAGTCTTTTCCTTCCTTTCTTCATTGATGATGTCTTATTGTAGTAGCATCAGACAACTCCTGATAACTACCTATCCTTCTTTTCGGAGTACTAAGTGGAATACCTCCTCTCATTGTATCCTTAGTTCCATGCCAGTGTCTCTTTTTGGACCTACTTCCTTTTATGCTATCAGTCTACAACTTAAACTTGTATCTATCTCCCAATTCATGTTTCTTATGTTTCTAGAAGTCAAATAAGGTTTGCAATATGACTAAATTCCTTTTTTCCCACCTTTCTTTGGCCCTGTCAAGCTTCTCATTGTCATATTTGTAACTTCTCAATTTAGCACTTAGTCTCCTAAGTATATCCACTAATTAGGGGACCCTTCTTCTCTCCCTTTTCCCACTAACTCCACTTCATGTCCATGTTGAGATCTATTGGTGCTATACTATAGCATTTTTCTACTCATCCTTTGTTCCTCGGTGTCTGCATATGTGTTGTCATATACACACACTATTAGATAATATAATACATTTATACATAGTATTAATCATTACCTTGCCTCACTGCTAAGAGCTTGTTGGTGTAAAAATTTAACATCTCTGGGTTATATTTCCATGTAATAAATGGACATTATAAAAGGAAAAAATCAAACCAACATCATGATACACATATTCCAAGTTAAATGAGGGGAAAAACATTACATTGGGAGTCACTTGTGGTTAATTATTAATTGTCTATGGAAATTGGCATTGGAAAAAGGAAAAGGGAAATAAATGACAATTAATTCAATAAATAAAGGAAAATAAGAGAAAAAGAAGATGAAGAGAAAATAATCTGCATGCAAGGGAAAATGAAGAAAAAGGAAAAGAAAATGAAAAGAAAAGGAGAGGAAACATTCAATCATTCACTTCGACAAGGAGAGGAAAAGAGGAGAGAGAAGCTAGAAAAATGGATAGAGCACTTGGACACAAGGAAGACACAAGAAAGACACAAACAAGAGACAAGAAAGGAAAGCAAGGAGCACAAGAGGAATTTAGGTGGAAGCCAAGAAAAAGATTGGAATAGTAGCCAACAAGAGGATTTCACAGGTAAAAATGTGCATGTTTGGTTATCTTGATGGGATTTGAATGCATGTTGCATGCATTAGTTTACATGTTATTTTTCTGTCATTGACATGGTGAATTGCTTGGATTGACAACAATGTGCAACCTTGCATTATGCCATTTCCTGGATAGCTATGATGTAGTGGGTTACCTATTGGTTGAGCTTTGTACCACCGGTAGATTTTGGATCCGGTTGAGGTGGTCTCAGGAAAATCCCAAGGGTTGGGGGTGAAGATGGTTTTCTCTAGGAGTCCCTTGATAGGTGGGTGGAGATAGGAAAATTCCTCTAGGTATGGTGAAGAAATTCTAAGGCATCCAAGCTTGTGTTGCTTTTGGTGATCTTTGAACTAGTTTAGATGAGATCATTGCGCTTGAGGGTGGAGGTGGTTTAACCTCTAGATTCCTTGTTTAGATATGTTTTGGTTTATCCCATAAGATCCCACATTCATGCTTGGAATATGGCATAGGGGTGATTGAGATGAAATAAATATTTGGTTCAATCCCTGTATTTAAAATTAAAATCTTGTTGCATTTGAGCCCAAGTGGTGATGCCGCTTCCTTCCAATCTCACGAACTAGTGCAAGGCTTCCTTGAGGGTAGAGGGGAACAACTTTAGTTTATGTTCATCATAAGTGTAACCATAGGTTCTACAAACCACAAGAAACTCGAACATGAATGTATCAAGGTCCTCAAAATCTAGGCCATGGAGGTGTGGGAGAGTAGTGGGGATTATGTTCTTCATTCTGGCCTCCGCATTGGTTTCTCTGATAGGAAAGATATTAGACTGCCTAATTTCAACTGCGTTTTAGGTAGGTGATGTGGGTTCTTCCTCCCCTATGGGTTCTTCAAATATCTTTGGCTGCTCACGTAAAGGATTTTCCAACTCCTCTATGGTTAGAGTAGGAGTTTCATAGTCACCAAAGAAGAGTGATGATTGACTGCTTGAAGGAGTGGGGCTTTTGGGCATAATTTTTCTTAGGTTATCCCTAATCCTACGAGGCATGAAATAAATGTGTTTTCTCTTTTTTTTGTGTGTTTTTTTTTTTTGAATTTTTCAAGACAAGAAAAAATGATGCAAAGTGAAATTAAAATGGAAAAGAAAGAAACTCTAAGTAGGAACAACACCTACTTGGATACCTCCTTGACAACAGTGCCAAAAAGTGATGAGCCCCAATATTGTGACAAGAATGTTGCAACTTCCACGCCACCAACTTTAATTATCAACCTGGGGTTCATACAAACTTAAGAGGTGGCAGAGCTGTATGCAAAGTAGGCTCAGCTCTACTCAACTTACTCTGAGGCAATGGACCAAACCAAGGTATATAGAAGCCACTATATCAAACGAATCTAGAATTGTAAGAAAAAGAGATTGCATGAAAGGAAGTTCTAATCGATTTTTAGGAATGGAAATGTTAATCTATTTGTAGAAATGGAAATGCTACTCTACTTTGCAGAAATGTAAAGGCTACCTACTTGCATAAATGTAAATGCTAACCTACTTGAATAAATGTAGAGGCTACTCTACTTGCAGAATGTAAACATTAATATATTTTTAGAATGTAAACATTAATCTAATTGCAGCATGTAAATGTTGCATCAAAGGAAAAACTTAGTCTATGTATAAGAAATAACATTGTTTGAAATGGAAACCCTAGCTTAGAAAACATAAAATAAAGAAGTAAAACCTAATCTAACTTGCATAAAGTAAAGAGCATGAAATCAACCTTCAATCACTGTCTTCAAAAGATATTATATCCAAGTAACAAATTCCATTAAGTGCTTCGTAAAGTAATCATGTAAATCATCGCTGTTCCATTTAATTCATGAACTTGTTCACTAACCCTAATTGAAAAGATGAATTGCAGTGGGGAAGGGACAAGTCATAAGTGGTATCTAATCTTCCTCAATCATGGTTTCAAGGCCTAAGGGATATTGTGAAGGGCTAGGAGGAAAAAATAAAGCTTTAAGGACAATTCTAGTCAAGTTTGGAGAGCTCCTACATGGTGCTACACGATGTTATAAGATTGCTAGATGATGCTACAAGATTGCCCTGTTTTGCTACAGGATTGAATCTGTGAGCATTATGAGGGCTCAATAGGTGACTTGAAGGTGAGGAAGGGTAGTGGAAGATGGAATAATTCTGTATGAGGTCCTTTCCATGCTTAGTATCCCTCAAGGGCTCATCTTACACAAGGGGAAATGCATACGATGGTTTTCGACAAATCAGAAATGAATTCTCAGTAAACAATGTTTTTGAAAGAGTTTTTGAGAAAGGAAGAAAGGAGCTGATGGTACGAAGAGAAGTAAAAATTACAGTGATATACCCTGCAATCCAACAATAAGAGCTTCCCACCATAAGAGTTACTCAATCTTGCGAAACATCTAGAGCATGAAAACAATATAAATTACAAAATAAAAGGAAAGGATGAGTTGAATTTTATTCAGGATTTTTATACTTCATGCAAAATGAAACCTATGTTTTATTCTTGCTAATATAAGGTTCACAATCACATCTCCCAAGAAAGATTATTGGTAACTCTGTAAAGGCAACTTTTCGTGTAAATAAAACTAACAAAAAGGAAATATTGCTAATCTTAAGTACATAAAAGGAAGATTTATAATACATTGTATAAATGAGAGAGGCTAGAGTGCCTAGGTTGGGCCTTGACTCAAGTGAATTTTTCCCTCTAAAACACACTCAGATTTAAAGAAACAACAGACTTCTCATTGATCTAAAAAATTGCTCAAGTACGTGGAATGAAAATGACATGTCAAATCTCTTAGACTGAGCAATCACTATTCTTCTCTACAATTTGAATCCTATTGAGCCATTGGGCTTCCTTATTTATAAAAAAATGGCCGAGGGGAAACCTCCTTGGAAGGAAGGCTTCTTCCCTCCAAAATCGCTAAAAAGGTGGATCTAGCTCCCTGAAATCCTCACAACCTTTGAGTGCATTAGTTGTTAGTAGATCCTTGAACTGTGGGTGAGTAAATACAAGGATAAAGTCGAGTTGTAGGTAAGTAAATGTAGGGGAAAATATTCCTACATATTCTTGAGTTTCCTCCAACCTACTTCTGCACAATAAATGTACACTTTTTCTGCACATTAATCATGTTAAGCCACATGATATGATAAACACCCTTTAATCTCCCTAATAAGCACATGTTAGTCAAAAAAGTGTTATCAAATGCAAGGAAAGAGGCAAATAAATGCTGAAGGATGGCCAGATCGGCCTTGTTATATACCTATTAGTGAGGCCCAACACCTTGTGACCAGGTAAAAAATTCATTTGATCTACATTCAAACTCTTCCGTATAAATTCTAGAGAAAATATTCTTAGAGGCAAGAAATTTCGTAGGTGATATGGTTATATTTAAGATCCATACATTATTATTTATATGTAGTCCTCAAATAGATACAAATCCCCTACTCTTATATTAGTACTTAATTGCAAAAGTTCTTTTTCCTTAGGAAAAAATCCTGGATGTTGTTGGCTATTCAAAATAGAATATCTAGTGGCCATAAATGATGAAAACATTGAGAAAAGGCAACATTATTTTCCTTCCACTTAATAATACTGGTCTAGTCAACTACAAATCTCATTTGATTATTTGAGTCTCTCATGTTCAATCTAAGATAATTCAATTTTTCTACATGTACATATAGGAACAAATGGACCAAAACAAATGGATAATTGAAATAGCTATCAATATGGAAATTTTAGAATTGAAAAATGATTGACTTAGCTAAATATGAGGGGATGTCCAAAACAATATCAAGTTGCAACATTAGACTCAGGAACACCAAAGATTGTTTATTCACTATCCCAATATCATCTTCTCCTAGAAGGGACAAAATAACAGCTAAAACTTGTTGTGTAGTCTCAGAAAATAGGGCTATGGGATATTTTACTATTGGTAAAGGAATTTGAGACTTGATGGAAAATTGAGCTCGAACAAGCTTTCTTTGTTTTATTTTGAAAGAGATTTATATGTAAGAAGAAAAGTATCATCTGTGAAACTTTTAGGCTTCTCAACTGTGGGAAAATCGAATGCCATGTGAATTAATTCTAGCATGACCTCAAGAATATCGTCTCTAGTTGAGGACATGATGAAATTTGTTTGAGGAATGAGAGAGGATGCAAACCAACTTATAAAATTAGGAAAACTATAAACAATTGGAATAATGGCATAAAAAAAACCTTATTGAACAAATTGGAGGAGGTCATTAGATTAAATGAAGTGATTAAAGGCATTTGTTGGATTTCCATGAGTTTCAACAAACAATATGGTTCGTAGATTTCAACTTTTCGATCCATGAGTGGAGTATGTCTGGATGGTAGGGGAGTTACAATTTTTTTAGTAACTTTGTTCATATTTGTAGCTTAAATAAAAGACAAAATAAAGAGGTAAAGAGTCACAAGTTACTCGAAAAGTAGGAGGTGACACGAAGCCCAGTGCTGACGCAAAGCTCACGATATATTAATATGGATATGTGAACCAAAGGATAAATAAAATGATGAGAAAGAAAAAAACCTTGTAACCTCTGTGTAATAGGTGGGAAAAAAATTGACTTGGTGATGTGATGGAGTACAGGAGGATGAGACAGAGCTATGATAAGTGACTTGGAAGGATGATGTGGAGTGATTATGTGGTGTACATGCTTGCCTTCCTCACTCTCTTGCATTGCAATTTTGAAACTTGTGTGCGACATTTCGATGGTGGGTTTTCTCAAATCCATTTACAGCTTTTGGCAGTTGCTTGTAGTGGTTTGTAAAAAATGAAGGGACCAATAAGAATGAAAAACAACTATAGATATCGAGATGAGTTGTTTTGAAATTCAGCCCATTTCGACGGGTGCCTATCACTTATCCTCAGAGCATATCGAGCCCTCAGAAAACCAATGGATTTGTTTCTTTGTACTGAAAAGCTACAATCTGATCATGACTTGTGGGATTTTTAACCTTTAATTTTTTATTTAGATTTGACCCACTTCTGTATAGTTTCAGGCCAACACATTTTGACCTTAAAGGTTAGGTATTGATGAAAATATCATAAAATTTATGGTATGGGATTTTACATGTACATTTTCTTTTAAAACCCCTATGCCAAATTTCTTTCTTTTCTTGTTTTTTAATTTTAATTTTTTCCTTTTACAAAAATAAAAACTGAACTTTGACCATAACACAACCTATCATGATTGTCTTACATTTTCCATTGGTTCCATTGGATGTGGTTGAGGAAGGAAATTGTGTCATCTATGTCCATATATTTTTATTTTAAAATATTTCCCAGTAGAGTCCTTAGTTCCTAGTGAATAGTAACAACATGCATATACTGGTTTCTCCTACCCCTAGTATGCCCTGGATCAAGAAGCCAAATAGAAACTTCATCACTAAGATCTAAGTCCGTGAAAGCCTCTATATCATAGTGAACCTAACTTTCTAGTAGATGAATAATTTACATCCTTTTTGGCTACATTGTTTTAGTTACAGTGTTGTTACCAACCTCACTAATATTGGTTCCCATTTTCCTTGCAGCACCATCTTTTCACCAATCTCATTAAGGCATTCAATCGAATTAACAAATTATTTATATATTTTCCCTATGGATAGCCAACTAATCCCTCTTGATGAGCATTCTATACACACCCAAGGGAAATAAATTTAAATTCACCATCATGGGCATACCACTTAACATAATTGGGAGCAATATTACCATGTGCTCCACTCATATCCTTTCTCTAGTGGCTAGGTATACTCGCCGCAAATCCTTGTGTGATTCCTTTTCTAATGCAAACTTTTTGGCTACTATTGGATGCACATAACTAGGATTTTAAACAAGATCGATTAGAATTGAAATAGTCCAGTTATTTGTCATATCTTCTTATTCAATAATTGATGCTTGATATTCAACATGCATATTTTCCACTGCCACATAGACGCACAATATACTATTGGACATATAATTCAATGTTTTAGCCTCTTATACCACATACAGTGATGTGTGGTTCTCTTGTAGCTGAGGGAAATCCCCACGTAAGTGGTCTTCCCCACATCTCCAATAGTTTAGGGGTTTCCTTCCAGACCCACATGTTCCTTCTTTTGCAGGATTGAAAATTTGGTCCTTACCAGTAGTAGCGGTTCTATGCTAAAATTCACGTCTATTTCCAGTGGCATAATTCATATTCGTTCCTGCATGATGTCATATTGCATCTCCCTACCCCTTTCCTTTGAAATTGGGCTTTCCTTTTTTTTTTTTTTCCCTTGAGTCTCGTATTTGGACTCATGCTTGGATTACTCGTAGTAGCACTTCATCTCTCTTATAGCATCCTCTAGAGTTTGTTTCTCATAAAACTCTATCTTGTACCTGAATGCTTATGATAATCTAGTAGGAACTTTTGTATCATTTATTTTTCATCCTTAAGGTAGGGCATGTACCTCATTAACTCCAAAATTTTTATTACATACTCATCAAGTAACAACTACCCTAGCTTATGTTCATGAAATTATTTTTCCTTATTTTCATAGTATCTCTCTAAAACTTGCTTTTACTTAGAGTATCTCTCAAATATTTTCTAAGAAAACTTTTCTTCTATGATACCCTTGACAATCATTCAATCTTCCCACCAAGTATTAGCCTTGCCTTTTAGGCTAAAGATGGCCACTCTTGCCTTCATTTTGTCAGAGTAATTATGCATCCTAAAGTACTTCTTTATTTCGAGTATCCATAACCTTCTTCACCTCTCAATATAATGTAGGAGGCTTGGCTTTCTTAAAATCCTCCGACATAAAGTATTTTCCTTCCTTTCTTCATTGATGGTGTATTCTTGTAGTAGCACCAAACAACTCCTCATAAATACCTATCCTTCTTTCTGGAGTACTCAGTGGAGTACCTCCTATCACTATATCCTCACTTCCATGTCAGTGTCTCTTTTTGGACCTAATTCCTTTTGTGACATTAGTCTTCAAATCTTGTCTTCTGAGACCACACAAACTCTGCTTAAACTTGTAGCTATCTCCCAATTCATGTTACTTCTCTCTTTGCAAGTCAAATAAGGTTGAAATATGAATACATTCCTTTTCTTTTCCTTTCTTTGGCCATGACAAGATTCTCATTTTCATATTTGTAAATTCTTAATTTATCACTTAGTCTCATAAGTGTATCCACTAATTAGGGGAGCCTTCTTCTCTCCCTTTTTCCACTGAGTCCACTTCATGTCCATGTTGAGATCTATCGGTGCTATACTACACCATTTTTCTACTCATCCTTTGTTCCTTGGTGTCTTCTTATGTGTTGTCATATAAACACATTATTAGATAATATAATACATGAATACATGGTCTTAATCATTACCTTGCTTCACTACTAAGATTCTATTGGTGCAAAAGTGTAACAATCACAGGTTATATTTCCATGTAATAAATGGAAATTATAAAAGGAAAAAATCAAACCAAGGTCATGGGACATGTATTCCAAGCTGAATGAGGGGAATAAATTTACATTGGGAGTCAGTTGTGGTTAATTATTTATTGGATTTGGAAATTGGAATTTGCATTTGCATTGGCAAAAGGAAAATAACAATAAACGACAATTAATTCAAGAAATAAAGGAAAATAAGAGAAAATGAAGGTGAAGAGACAATAATATGCATGCAAGGGAAAATGAAGAAGAATGAAAAGAAAAAGAAAAGAAAAGGAGAGGAAAAATTCCAACATTCTCTCTTGGGAAAGGAGAGGAAAAGAGGAGAGAGAAACTACAACAAGCGAGAGAACACTTGGACACAAGGAAGAAACAAATAAGAGGCAAGTAAGGAAAGAAAGGAGACTAAGATGAATTCGGGTGACAACAAAGAAGAAGATTGGAATAGTAGCCAACAAGAGGATTTATTAGGTAATAATGTGCATGTTTGGTTATGTCGATGGGATTTGAATGCATGGTGCATGAATTAATTTACTAATTATTTTGCTACCATTGGCATGGTGAATTTCATGGATTGATAGCAATGTACAACCTTGCATTATTCCATTTCCTGTATAGCCAAGATTTAGTGGGTTCCATGTTGGTTGAGATTTGTATTGCTAGTAGATTTTGGATCCGGTTGAGGTGGTCTTAGGAAAATCCCAAGGGTTGGGGGTGGAGATGGTTTTCTCTAGGAAACCTTTGACAGGTGGGCAGAGAAAGGAAAATTCCTCTAGGTATGATGAAGAAATTTTGAGGCATCCAAGCTTATGTTGAATTTGGTGATCTCTGGACTGGTTTAGGTGAGATCACTGTGGCTTGAGGGTGGAGGTGGTTTAACCTATGGATTCTCTATTTGATTATGTTTTGGTTTATCCCATGATATCCCACATTCATTCTTAGATATGGCACATGGGCGATTGGATGAAAGAAAGATTTGGTTTAGTCCCAATCTATGGTTGAGTTGTATGTGGAAGTCCTTGAATTGATTGGTACTATGCATATGTTATTATGTGTTATTCCTTAATGATTATCTATGAGCACAAGTTTTAGCTTAATGTGTGATTTTATGATTGGTTTGTCATGGTTTCATTATGGTTAAATGCTGGTTACATGCATGGTATATTTCCTATTATATGATGTGCTCTTGTTAATGATATTGGTCATGTTTTGACAAGTTATTCAATAGTCTAGATTACTGAATGAGCTAATGTGTGTTTTTTACAACTAGTATGAAAGGACAATGAGCCTTCTTGGTGATTCTCTGATGAAACTAATGAATCAATGAACAAATATGCATTCATGACCTATAGATACTATGTTTACAAAGTGTTTGTCTAAATGATTATCATGAATTTGACAAGATTGAGTAGGAACATAGCCAAGAACAGAGAATGAAGACTCCTATAGGTGGTTCAGAGAGTTTTGTAAAATTCTATGTAGATCCAGGCAGTTGGCTTGTATGCTAACTCTACAAATATGGAATATGGATTTTGGCCACTCTCTCTTAACTGGAAAAACTCAGCTGTAGTCGTATGGAGGATGGCTTATGTGTGGGCTGAAAACCTTTTGATGAAGTCACAGGTTTGCATGCATGCGATTAGGTAGTAAAGTTATGTTGAAATTAGTTCCAGCTCAGGGAAAAGGTCACCAGTGAAAATTGTATGACAATTGGGTGATCATGTGTCTCTGAGTGATGCAGTAAGTTCAGGAAAGTGGACCCTATTTACATAAGTGAATATTGGAAGTTGGGTTATGCATAGTAACTCTCAACAAATGTTTACCCTGGTGAGCTTTTAAAGTGGGTAAATTTGGGGTGGAGGGTGGAGTGTTACAAAAAATATATGAAACATCACAGCCCATGTTAGCATATCAGTTGAGAAGAAATAAAGATAGCAAGTTAGTACTAGCATACAATAGAAAATCTAAACTTAGATGCTATAACCATCACAAAACATTAGGCAGTCTATTTTTTCACATTCTGTAATAGAGTCCAAGGCCATTCCTTAAGCCCCATCTAGCCAAATGCTGAGCCAAGCCCTTCTCCTTACTATATGACAACTATAACACATTATAATACTGTATTAGAGTATGAATTCTTCTTCCCCAGAGGTCTGATGTTGAACCTTCTAATTTGATATGTCTCAGTAATAATGCCTACCACCACCTTGGACTTCCCAAGTTGAATGAAAGTTATTTTTTTCATTTAACCAGACCCCCATAGTCTCATCATGGAAATGGGGTAAAAGATACCTCTTTTCTCAATTTCATTAAAACTTAGAACAAATAACACCATCACATTTGGCTTTTTGAGAGCTTTTTAGTGATATAAATTTTATGAAAATCAAATTCTTGAATTCAAATTTGTGGACATTTAAATTTTTAGCAATAAACCCTCGCCACATGAGAAAGGTATCACCATGCGACACCCATGTGGAAACCCCACCTCACTTGGGTGGTCCTGGTCATCTTGTTATGCCAATGTGTTGTTAGACATTCTTATGAAGCACTTGTGACATCACAACTTCACACGATCCCCATCAGACCGACCCAAAAACATGTTAGGTAAAGAATTTACATTATAATAAAAATTCAAGTTTTTAGGCCCACGATGTGAAACACCTTTGAATGCATATCAAACCCCCATAGCCTCAAACAAGTCCTAACCCTAAGCTAGTCTAAGCATAGGTCTACATCCAGGCGCCCAAGCTAAACTTCAATTCCCTTATGTCCAAAATCTAGACCCCTAAACTAGGTTGGAATTTGAACTACTCCACACACCAAAATGGCTCTAACATAACCTCTTTAGGTTTAGCTTGGAATTACGATAAATCCTCCCATTCACCTAGAAGGACCACACCCTCGAACCTTCCCATTTCAACCTAATAATGGCTTTCACAAGCCCATAATGCCTTTTAGATTGGAATATTTTCTAAATTATTTGTTGTTATCTCAAGGATGACACCAGGTTTTCTCTAAGAACTTGATCTCACTCCAAATACCCAAAAAGAAGGAAATCCATTCCTTGAGGCAATGAAAGCATTTTCATCGTAAAATATCATAATTAACTCTTTTTCAAAGCAATTGTCCTGGCCTCTTCTCTTGCATTAACCCATCCAATCCATGGAAAAGAAACCACTGTAGACTTAGCCACATTGATATAACTATTTATTAATGTAGTAGCAAAACATGACCTATGCTTACTATTCATGAGTAAGGAAGACTACCAGTTGATAAGCCCTCTTAAAATATACACAACACCTTAAACAACAACCTCTTAAACACATAGACTCTTAATTAAAACATAGTAAACATACCATGGAACTTCAATCACCATAGTGTCATTCCAGTGAATTAACAAGACATAGAAATCACCATGAATATAAAAACCATGAAGAGATCATTAAGTTTCATACCATAGGAGATAAAGAAAAATACATCTCATTGAGTGATACATAATACACAACCCTCATATGGAGACCATGTGATATAAATTTTTTTATCTTTCATTTAACATTAACATGTGTAGAAACATAAGAAAACAACTCATCTTATGAAGTAACATATGGCAAATGAGAGTGGGAGTTCAAATCTCCACCCAACCGTAGGCTAACTACACTACTTTTATTTCTTGTAGACAACCACCACTGAGTGATATTTAGAGGAGGTAATTTTCTCAAGAAATATCAACTAGACACTCACTTACAATGGACAAAGCTTGTTTCTCAAGTGATTCCCAACATCTCCCTGCTCTAACACCATAGTGTCTCTCCACCAACAAAAGAACAACACAAGTGGTTTAACAAAGCAAAAGGAGTCTCAATTCATTTCTAGTGAAGGATGTAATTGTACAATGGGAGGCTTATCAACTGGATTATCTATGGGAGGGGCAAGAGCACACCCATCCTATTTATTTATCAAAGGGTACTAGCACTAATGCTATTATCCCCAAGGCTACACTCAGTGTTTATTGGTCCCTTAAGTACTTAGGTGCCTCAACCTATATAATAGTTTCTCAAACTAGCAAGTTCCCTAATGATTTATTAGCCTCTAGGATATCCAATGTTGAGGTGGTTTTTCAGCGAGCAAGTACTCATAGGTTTATCAAACCAACAAGCATTTGAGCATCCCATATCCACCAAAATATCTCCAGCCAAAATAAACCATACGAATGTGCACTGACCTCAATAAAATATCATACAAGCATGCTAAAATGTCCTGAGAAAAGCATAGGGAATCCATCTTGCCATCACAAGCACCAAACATAGGTTTAGGTAGACCAAGACTTATAGGCAGACTCACATAGTTTCCAAACTCCTCTCCCCCAAAATGCATATCCATTGTCTCCCTCTCCGAGGACTCCTTGTTGGGGCCTTACTTCCCCGACTCCTCTTGTGTGTTGACCCTATCAACACAAACTACAAGGAAAATTTGTAGACTCGTCCTCCTATTAGGAGTCCATCCTCCTCAGTAAATGGCTCCACAATAGTGTTATTAAACCAATAGGGGTTTAGGTGACAAATTAAATGCAAGGCGCAGGTTTACAAGCAACACCTCCTCCTTAAGCCTTGTAAATATATGTCCACTTCTCAGCCAATCAATGTGTTACATTTCCACATAATTTACTTGAATTTACAATTCATAATAATATTTATAAGAGGTTTGACAAAAGGGTTGTCATAGACTACTGCGTAATATTTTCTTTCTTTAATGCCAACTCACACTATCCCTCTTGACCTCACCCACTTTAGAGTAATTACAACTATTTTTTCAATCCCTTTCCCCTAGATAAAAGTCTCTTTAACTTACTTGAATCCTCTTATTTTCTTTAGAAAAAAATTATCTACCAAAAAGTCATACCTATGTTGTTTAAGACAATGAAATGGGACCATGGAGAAATCTAATATTTAGGTATGATGGATAGATCCTCTTTAGATTTCCATATCATTATCTAAAATCCCCCTTGAGTGAAGGCTTACTAGGATCCATCCTATAGTCATAATTACTGAATCCATAGAACTCATTTATGTTCCATAAATCAATTAGTCAGAATCCTAATCTCCAAGAAAATAGATGACAACCAAAGTTCTAGAGATTAGCTAAGTTATTTAACCCAGACAAAAATAATGATGAACATTTTCAATTTGAAAGGGAACCAATTCTTTAAAATATTTAATTTAATTATCTGAAACATTCATTCCAAAGTGAATTCAAATTTACAACAAAGTTCATGAGTTTAGTTTGTTTGTTTTTGATTTAAGATTCTATGAACCAAATTGTGGTTGTATATGTCATTATAACAACATAAAATATAAATATATAAATTGCATCTTAAAAGAAAATGAGATTTATTTTCAATTCCTTTATATATATATATATCAATTTTTGCATAGTACACAAGTTGATAGTTTTGATATGTAGATGGGTCATGCTAATTGGTTCTTAACATAGAAAACACCATTTTTTAAGACTTTCAATCTTACAAGTGGAATTAATTTTGCGGCAAAGAGAAAATATAAGATTGATATTTTTTTAATCTAGAATCTAGATATTTAAACATTTATTTCAATATGTGTTTATATTAACAATGAAATTTATGAGTGTATATTCACAATAACATTTATAAGTTTAGTTCACTTGTTTTTAATTAATATTTCATTAACCAAATTGTGATGGTAGATATCATAAAGAGTGCATTTAGTATCTATGTTTAAAAAGAATTTAAAAGAAAATGAATTTTATTTTCAATTCTCTTTAAACTCCTATTGTAGTAGCTATAACCACCCTCCAAAATTTTTCCATTGCTTTTCAGGTATCTATGTTGTTACTGATGTTTAACTTTTAGTTTTGCTTGTGTTCACTTAGCAATTTTTCTAAATAACAAGATGACCTCCTATTGCAGCCTTGTGCAACAATTTTGGGCTTGCCTCCAGAAACTACGCAATTCATGAAGGCAGCCTTGACCTTAATGTTCATAATTGCATAGTCATAACTGGCATCCCAACCTTGAGCTCATAAATTATGAAGTCATGACAAACAACCCAACACTGAGCCCAAAAACTGCAGAATCACTCATTGAGCTTAGAAACTACGCAGTGCACTGAGCAGGGAGATGCTAGTTCCCTGGAATTGCATAATTATGCCCTTTGATGTGCATGGCAAGTTTTCCTGGGAAAAGCATAAAATATGAGAAGAGAAAAAGGCATCCCTAGAATCAATGGATCTATTTTTAGTAACCCAAAGGTAGCGCACCTGTAATTTTTGGAAACTGTCGCCTTGGGTTGCTTTTATCTTGATTCGTGGCATGTGCATCATAAACCTTAATTCCTCAAATCTATGTAGTCAACAATCCTAGAGATCATTCACACACTTGATCTTAGAGATCTAGCATTCCTAAGGGGATCAAGGAACCTTTGGTGTGATCATAGTCACTTTTCCGGGTGAGTTTTGCACTTATCACTTTTAGTCACTTTTTATGTCGCCTTTTGTTGCTTGGCTTGTGTGAATGTTGTTTCACTTGTTTCTTTGTATACATGCTGGCGTTTTAACTTGATTTAACTTGTAGAAGTGTTGCTTCAAGTTATCATTTTCCTTTGACAAGTGTCGTATCCATTTCTTTATTTTTGCATTAATGGTCGATGTTGTGACGACTCTCCTCACCAGTTTGGTTTTCTTCCCATTTACTTGGTTTTTACACTTGATTTTTCTTGTTTCATTTACACTTAGTCAAATATGCACTCAAGCCTTCATTATCTCTAAGATCTACTCATTTTCACACTTCCCTTGGGCAGGTCTGCCATTTGCTTGGCTTGATTTCACTTTTCCCAACTGAGCACTGCATAATATGGAGTCTTAAGCTGAGAGCTTGACCTCTGGAATTGTACAGTGCTCTGTACATACTAGCCCCAGTACACATTGTGCAGTTCTAGGGCTCAGTTTGCATCCCTAGCCACTAAGACTGTATAATGCACAGTCTCTCCCAGCTCACTGCCTAGGCTGAACTGCGCATTGCGCAGTTTCAGACCTCAAGCTTTGACCTTGACTGCTAGGACTGCATAGTGCCCATAGGCATCCAACCCATCTTTCCAGTTAAAATTGAGCAATACCCTCCATCAGATGCCCGGTTTGCTACATGAACATGCCTTGAAAGTGGTTTTTCTTCAAACTAATGTTTTCTTGCCATGAGTACCTTGTCTGTCCCACGCATACAATAGTTGTTGAGCATATCTCCAGTAGTCACTGTCACAATGACACCAAAGAGAGTTGCCTCAAAAGAAACCACTGAAAGCAGTACTGGGGAAGTATTTGAGTAAGTGGCAGTTAACTTTCCAGTATATGCCGACACTCAACTGTTTATGGAAAAGGAGTTAACACTAACATGGAAACAATTCAAGCCAGAGTAGCATAAGGCACCAATTTGGTACAAGATAAGGGGAAGAATAAGGTTGCTGACAACACAGAGGAGGAACAAAGATAGAAGATGAAACATACATAATCCTTACAAAACAACTTTGGCTATCGAAGAAAAAGGAAGCATAGGAAACAAAGAGCAGAGCAAGAAAGTATAGCTAAGAGTAAAAAAAGAGGAACAAGAGTTGAAGGAGGAATGAGAGCTTAGAAGAAGAGAATGAGAGGAAGAGACAAAAGAAGGAAGAACAAGGAAGGAAAGGTGCCATAATAGAAGAAACAACACCCATACAAATTGAAGAGTCAGATACAGGATCAACATGCAGTAGAAGGACCAAATGGATAGTTGATTGAAGTCACAAGCAGTGAAATGGGACCAGAGCCACAAGACGAAGATGTGGACCTAATGCCCATCACATCTCAGGTCACCATTCAGACTCCACCACCTTCAGCCACAGAGCAAGCCCTGAGCGAGGAAGGGGAGGTAGTTCCCCTTAATGATGATCCAGTGATGGTTGTGTAAAATATGTCATTTGGTGAAATGAATAAAAATATTATACAAGTGCAAAGAAATCACTTTCCATATGATCATATGTCTCCTACATTCATGAGTGAAAGGGTGATTGTGGTGGACACCAGTAGGAATCCAAACACTACTACCGAAGCCAACTTGGCCTTCATAGGTGTTGCAAAATAAAATATTCAGTACTTGATGACTGAGAAAAAATAGTTGGTACAAAACCTATAGACTACTAGAAAGAGATTGAACAACTCCACATAACAGCAAAGAGTGCAGCCTCCACACAGTTATACCTAGAAGAAATGAGAGCAACGATACTTGCTAAAGTATCTGCACTTGGAAACACTATGCATGACTTATATGAGGAGCTCATGACCATACATAAGGCAGTTGTCTGATTGTACAACTTGCAGCTTTAGTGCAGAGAGTTTGTCACCATCCTTAAGAATGTGCAAGCTACCATCACTTATGTGCATGATTGGACAATGCAGTACAAGGCGGTGCCACTCACATTGGTAAATATGATGAAGTCGTAGGTAGAGCTAGAGAAAGCAAAGGTTTGGGTATTGATCCAGAACAACAAGAATCTTTCCATGTTAATAAAAACACTCAGGCCGTATATGCATGGTTGTAGAATAGTTTGGACTTCATGGTGAGAACCCACAAGATCCCATCAATCGATTAACTCACCCACGCTAAGCGCAAGCACCAAATCAGATTACCACTAAATCAGATTACCACTAAATCAACTAAATCAGATTACCACCAAGGAGGACTTGGAGCTACAGATAGAACATGCAAAACTACAATGTTGGCTCTTTTTAGATTCGAACAATGTTGTTCTTGATTGAACAAGAGGTTCTGACTGGATCCAAGACATTGTACCCAAATGACTATGAAATCAAGAGCCCACTTCTAGCCTAACACCATCTTGTGGTTTGGGTAGACCATTGCATAATACCAAGATTGGAATGAGTATGTGACCAAGAGACATCAAGTTGAGGTTGCCCGACTTGAGTTCACCCAAACTCTGAAATCATAGTGTTTTGTATTATTAGGCTATCAAGTTGTCTCTACCCTACATTGTCTTATACAGGTATGAGTGGAAATGTATATTATTTGTAATTATTGTATAAGTGAAATTCCATGTGTCCATGATGGAATATGAAGAGTCATATGTAATGTGAGGAGTCATGAGGGGAGTCAGAGAGTCACCAAGGGGGCATGCCAAGAGTCACCCCCCTTTGGTTATAAATACATCCTCATAACTCTTATAAAGGGACTTTGGGAGCCAAGCTTTTAGCTAGGCTTAGGCTTAGAGAAGACTTGGGAGTTTTGTGTCAGCCTAGGCTTCTCCATTACGTAGAGGGAGTATACTTCTTTGGGAAGAGAAGGTGCTGTTGACTTCACATTCCACTAATGGGGCAATTGGTTCATCATGTTGTATGTATGAATGTAAATTTCACTTATAATATAATTAGAGATGACACGTATTCATGCATATATTTTAAATGTAGTTAGACTATTCTGGTTATGTTTGCGATCTATGTTGTTTAACTTACGCATATACTTATGAACTATTTCATTTTCATTTGTGGGAATCTTGTTGAATGCGTGCTCATGTTTTAATCCATCACCTTTAACTTGTGGACTATTATGCTTGTTAGTTTGTGTGATGTCTTTTCAACTCATGTGTTCCTTTCAAGCTGCGTACTATTACAGGCTTCCAAGGGGCACACTTCCTTCCTCATTTTTTGTTAGAACCACTCATACATCATATTGAATTTCCATAGGGTCACACACTTGATTTAATCAAAGACATCGTACACCACTCTATGCATTTTGGAATCCAAGGCATATCATTAAATAGCTAATTGTTGGGACTTCATATCGGGGAAATCCCTTGAATGTTGGCTGGTCCAACACCGTCAACATTTCTGGTGCCAGAAGGAGGGCTAGATGACAAGCTCAGTCCTTGAAATCTATTTTGAATTTCCGCACCCATTTCATGAACTCTTCCACAATCAAACTCCTAACATGTTTTTTTAGAGATATAAAATTACAAGTTCTAGTGAATATCATTGATGACTTGTCACATCTTAAGTTTAATGGGGAGGGTGAAACAATCTTTCTTGTGCATATTGAAAGTTTTCTTCACTTTTACACAGATCACAACATTTCCCTTGAGGATGTTGCCTAAAGGTTGTTCATTCTCATGTTCGAAGGGCACATAAGGAAATGGTGTTACAATTGACCGATGCTTAAATTTACTCTTTCAAACACTTTGTCAAAGATTTTGGCAGATATGATCACAAACATTTGTGCCAAAAAATTTCAGAATGGTGAAAATCACCTTATGAATCGTTATGTCATTTTCACAATTGTTTTGTACATCTTTGTTGTGAATTTCCAAAAAATGAAGTTTATTGGGATATATTAACTGAATCATTTCTACATCTTTCTCGCATTTGATTAAATTCTAGAGACTTAGAAAATTTTAAGTCACTCCCAGATTATCACGAGGTTAGAGCTTCCAAATATGCGATGGACAAGGTTATTGTTCCAAGTAACCCCTCATCTGCTTCTCATCAAATAGATCTAGTTTCACGGGTTGAGGTGGAAAAAATTCAGAACTTGTCCGTTGAACTGTCACCTTCTCTTCCTATCTCACATGCTTAGAACCTCTATAGAGTTTTGGACTTTAAGCTTGATGTGTGTGATGAAGTGTTTCCCCCTCATCCTCCACCCTTCGTTCCCTCTGATCCTCTGAATTGCGAGTTTGCATGTTCATCTGTTTCAAATATTTTCTTTGTTGTTCATGAGAACCAGGTGTTGGATGGAGTTGTTGTTGAGCAACCAAACTGAAATATCATTTGCGACGAGCATGTATGGGAGTCAAGATTCAAACAAGAATCTGCGATAAAGGATGATCCTATTCCTTCCACATTATCCTGACATTGTACACAATTCTGTCATTCTGGTTGAATCATATGAGAATTCATTGTCAAATCATATTAATACTTCCAATCATTCACAAAATTTGTGGAATGCTAGTTTTTCATCTAAATGTGGAGAGGTTGAATTTTCTATCATGGATCTTCCAGATTCCTCATCATGCCTTTCTGGAAACATAGAGGGTGAAATTTCTCAATTTTCATCTTCCCCTCTATATGATTCATCAGATCATGAGGATTCCCTCGTTGGTGATCTTGAATTTTCTGATCATGGCTATCATGACCTGTTCATCGATTCAACTGGTCACGATGCTGATTTTTCCACTGTAGATTTTTCGAAGCCACCTATCTTTGATGATGTACCTTCCAATGAGGTGGAAATTCCTCAAGTAGTTGGGACACTTCAGCCCAATTTGATGGTTATTTCAAGTTCTTATAGCCTTGAGGTTAGTTCCATCTTTGATCAGAATAATTTTGACTCTGTCGATGCTCCTCGTCACTTCACCACACATATTGAAAATCATTCTGTTTCACAATTTTTGCATCCTCCATCCATTTTTCATGATTCTATCACTCAATATTTGGAGGAGTCCTATTTGACAAGCACCATGAAGAAATGAAATTTTCTTTCTTTCTTTATGTTTTCTTGACCTCACAGTTTGAAATTTTGTGTGTGTAAGTCTTCGACTTGCAGTGTGTCAAGACACCATGACATAGACACAAATTGTCTCCCTTGCACTTTTCATTTTTATTTTTCCATGCGTTCATTCAAACTTCAAACATTTTGGTTTACATTGTTTATATTTCTTGTTTTGTGTGTTACTTGAATATTTTTCTTGACATGTATCTTGATCGGAATCTGGATTAGGGGCAAAAATTTGTTAAAAAATAAAAGTGCCCAGAATCACTCAAAACCTGAACGAACACGTCTGTCTCGGTGATATGATCCCAATGCAACTCATTTCACTAAAAACAAAGCTCATATGAGAAAGATATCATGTTTTGATCATTTTATCAAACATACAAATTTTGGGTACAGGCTTACTAGGATGTTGACTAGGCATCCGTAAAGCCCAGTCAACAAAAATAATATTCCAAGGAATATTCCTAGAATATTCCCACAGATGTCTCAATCACATTTTGAAAATTGTTGGCATATTATTGGTCTAGGGCATATGAGGTGGACCAATGAGAGTTGACATGTGGCAAGCTGGAGGCCGCCATGTGCCCTCTCAAAGGCCATGTAAAATTATAGGGTAAGTCAGGGAATCGAACCCACAACCTCGCCTGCACAAGTCCCGTACCTTACCACTATGCCACACCATGTGTATTAACATATAATGGGTGCGATTACTATTTAAAGTGTTAAACTTTGGCGGTTGGGGAAAGAGAGGGCAAGCCCTCTCCACATGTGACCAACACCATAACCGAAGGCTGGTGTTTATTACTAACCACGTGAATTAAGTAGAATTTATGCTAATTAACCAAGATTATCCCCTAATTAACTGTGGATTAAGTTGGCGATGGTTTTGGCAGGTCTGACAAATCCGACACTACTCCAAATTTGGTGGGGTTAACTAAAGTTTCTTCAGATTTGGTGGAGTTTTCCTAAGGAAAACTGAAGAGAACATAACTTCTTCAATATTCGACCAATTTTGGCTCAGAAAGAGTCATTCCTAGATGATTTGGATGCTCTGAACACAATGGAATAGGTTGTAGAGGCAGAAAGTCACTTTTGTACATGATTTTTCTACGTTTAAGTTTAAGGAAGCCTAGGGCCACCTGGAGAGGAGGTTAAGCCTAGCTCAACTGAAGTCCAATTGCAGAGCTTGGATAGTCATTTATGGTTTTTTTGGGTCTTCTGAATCCAATGGAGTAGGTTTCAAATCCATTAGAGTGCTTCATGTGCATGTAATCAGAGAATTGACCACTAATCCAAAGAGGGCCTAGCCATTGAAGCAGGTCCAAGGAGATGTACCCTAGTAGGGGTGAAATCCTTTATCAAATTTGTGTTATGAGTTTGATGCAATTTTAATTCTCTACAATTTACTTACTGTATATGTGTTTTAAACAACTAATTAACCTCTTAGATTTCTCATAAAAGATACTCAACACTTAACACATCATTCCTCACATTTTGGTTAATTTGAGACAATCCTAAACACATTTTTTTAATACTGATGAGGGAGCTTGCATAGCATTAAAAAGTTTTCCCAACATTCAGATAAAGTTGGTATCAAAGCACTTGTTAGCTCATTTTAACCCTCAGATGGTTTGACAAGGTTAGCTAAAAAATTAGCTATTGGTTTCGTATTTGTGTAAGAAGAATTTAATTGCGTGCAAGTTTACGTGTGTAAGCTGAAGAAGGGAGATGGTCTGAGATGTTTCTTTGTTGAGATTTTTTTTGGCTTTGTGAAGATTTTTGATGCATTACAAGTGTGATGGAAGCTTGAACAAGTGATGTTTCTATTCCATCTTCCTTAGAAATACTCTTTGATTTAGAGATGTTGCAAGATCATCATGAGAGATATGGTGCAAGAGATGAATGAAGATAGGAAGGAGAACACTATACTTTAAGAGGAGTTGATGGCCATGAAGGAGGAGAAGCAAGAGCTTCTTGAAAAGATGCACGAGATGGAGATTCAACTCCATGATGCCAAGGAAACCCTAGCCAAGTATGTGCATGAAAATGAGGTATGCAATTCAATTTTATCTTCAATTTCCTCTCAAAATGAATGTTTTGGTGATTTTGAAAGACACAGTAGAGGAATATGGTACAAATTCTTGATGAATATGGGTTATGAAGGTAAAGGGTTAGGAAAACACGCACAAGGCATAGTTGAGCCGATTGTTGTTGAGGAAAGGCCTAGGTATTTGGGTATTGGTTATGGACAACATGATGGAGAATGCTCCAAATCCAAGGAGGCACATGAAGGTGTTCCAAGAAGGACATTCATTACATGTTCATTACCTCAAGATTGTGAAGTTTGTGTTCATGAGGAATAAAAACGTTTTATACCCACTTTGCAAGAAGATGCTCATAAGAATGCAACTAGTGGAAATGGCAAACAAGAGGATGTTGAAAGCTCTAAGGTCATTGAAACCATTGTTGGTATTCCAAAGAGAGCCATTACCTCATCAAATTCACCTCCTCAAGAAGGCAACAAGGGGTGAATGTGAAAGGTATAACTCTACCTTTAATCAAGTTTCTTTTGATTATGATAAACATGGTAAATCTTCACATAAGATTTGGAGAAAATTTACATGTTCCTTTTGTGGTTTGAATAACCATATTGTTTCAAGGTGTTGTAAGAGGATAGCCATACATAGGAAAATTTCAAAACAAAAGAGACAAAAAGCCAAAGGTCCATTGGATAATGGAAACCATGTTGAAAAGAAGATGCAATTATTTTGCACTCATTGCCATAAGCAGGGTCATCTTGTAGACAAGTGTTGGAATTTACATCCAACAAGTCATCCACGATATTTGAAGAAGGTGGAGAGAAATTTTGGCAAGAATGGAAAATAGTATTCCATAATTTATGTGGGTTAGGATGATACACATGATGAAGTGCAATTGAAAGAAGCACCATTGAAATGGTTTGGAAAGAGATGGTTATATTTCTTAACCAATTAAGGCCTTTCACTTCTTTTGATATTGATGCAAATTTTCCCTTATTGATGCATTTCCTTATTATTTGGATGCATTTCTTTTCTCCAGAAAGTATGCTGCATATTGCATGAAGCAAGATGTTGGAAAATTATAGTTATGTTGACTCACTTAGATGCAACAAATATGGCAATTTGCAACTACAAATTTGCATGCATGTTGCATTCTTGAACTTGCATGTTTACACCAGGAAGGTGTTTGAAAGTGGAGTATGTTGACTCACTTTATTGCAACAAACTTGGTCATTTCAGCTCTTTGAGTACTCGTACATACCAATGGGATTATTGTACTTGTGAGAGAGTTGAGAATTGTTATACATGCATGAGAGTTTGTGTGTGTGAACAGTGGAGTTTTTAATAGTTTCATTGTGCTTGAACCTCCAACTCCGTTCCAACAAATCTTTTCTTTATCAAATGCGTGCGTGTCTGGAAGCGAAAGCTAGCTAGACCACCCTTTAGTTACTTATTTGAGAGGGGCCACCCAAGCCCGCATCAAGGACCGATGCATGAGTGATTGACTTGTGTTGGTTGATTGCTTTGTTAACATGTATGTTGTCAACTTGAGAATGTTGGTCATTTGCACATGCATGAGTGTTGGCTTGTGTGGTCAATTGATTGTTACATGTATGTTATATCGAATTGGAAGAGTTGATTTTGTATCCAAATATGAAAGGGAGATGTGACAAATTGTTTCATGAGAATTTGGAATTCTTGTTGTAAATTGTCAAGTTGTTGTACATGTTTTTGCTTGACTTGAAAGTTATTTGTTTGAAGAAGCATGTTTTGTCAACTTGTGTTTAGTCAATCGTTTATACACCAAGATGTAAGAGTACATGGTGATGCTCACATGATGTGACATTTGTTTCTTTGAAGAAGCAAAAGGAAGAGGTCGCCAAGTTATATTCTTGCATGAGTGTCTTTCAAGGTTAATGGTGTTTCTTGCGACAAGATGTCGCAGGATTTTGGAAAGTCCATGCTTGAGAAAGAGGCTCATGATTAGACTTCATTCTCAAATCATGACATGAGAAGCATGTTAATACTAGAGGATGATGGAATCAAGAAGTGGAAGTGGAAAAAGAAATGCCAAAAAAATTTGCACCCATTGTAGACCATTTGATGTGTTGACGCCAAGAAGTGAAAGAGATGGCGAATGCATTCTTCTAGATGTGGAATTTGGAACCATGGAGGTAAAATAATGGCCATCTATTTTCTTGTTATTACTGATATTGGAACTCATTGTTGTAGTTCACTCAGATGGGATTAACTTGGAAAAGTGGTTTCCAAGGAGAAGATTGCATCAAATCCATGTGTGCAAAGGAGGAACATGATTCTCAGTGGGAAGGCCATTAGTCAGATTTCGAAGCACTAAGGGATCACTTTGGTACAACAGGGTGTTTAATCAGCAAGCAACCAACAAGTCTTGGATTGGGTCAACAACAAAATGAGAACATTGGTTGAAGTGCCAAGCCATTTTCAAGGCAAGGCATGTCAGTGAACCCAAGTGGTTTTCATGGATATTTTTCCAAGTAGAATCAATTGATAGAACTTGGGAAGGAGAAGAGTTTTCAACTCTCATCAGATAACCATCTTTTGTGGGTCCAAAACCCTATCAATGGGAAGGAGTGATCAGAATCTGGATTAGGGGCAAAAGTTTGCTAAAAAATAAAAGCATTTTGAATAATTCAAAACCTAAATGAACGTTTTTGTCTCGATGATACGATCCCAACACAACTTGTTTCACTAAAAACAGAGCTCATATGAGAAAGATATCGTGTTCTGATCATTTTATCAAACATGCAAATTTTGGGTACAGGCTAACTGGGATGTTGCCTAGGCATCTGTACAACCCAGTCAAAAAAAAGAATATTCCAAGGAATATTCCCACAGGTGGCTCAATCGCATTTTGATAATTTTCGGCATATTATTGATCTAGGGAATATGAGGTGGACCAATGAGGGGTTGGCATGTGGCAAGCCCAGAGGCCACCACGTGCCCTCTCAAAGGTCATGTAAAATTATATGGCAGGCCAAGGAATCAAACCTGTGACATCGCTCACACAAGCCTTGCACCTTACCTCTATACCACACCATGTGTCTTAACATATAACATGCGCGATTTCTATTTAAAGTGTTAAAATTTGGCGGTTGGGGAAAGAGAGGGCTAGCCCCGTAGGTCAGCTCTCTTAACATGTGACCAACACTATAACCAGAGATTGGTGCTTATTAATAACTGCATGAATTAAGTGGATTTTATGCTAATTAACCAAGCTTATCCCCTAATTAGCTATGGATTAAGGTGGCGGTGATTTTGGTAGGTTCGACAAATCTAACACTACTCCAAATTTGGCAGGGTTAATTGGAGTTTCTCCAGACTTGGTGGAGTTTTCTTAGGGAAAACTGAAGAGACCATAACTTCTTCAATTTTCAACAAATTTTGGTTCAAAAAGAGTCATTACTATATTATTTGGATGCTCTAAACACAATGGAATAGGTTTCAAATGTATACAAGCACTTCTGTACGTGATTTTTCTACGCTGAAATTTAAGGAAGCCTAGGAACACCAGGAGAGGAGTTCAAGCCTAGATCAACTGAAGTTAAATTGCAGAGCTTGGATTGTCATTTTTGGGGTATTTGGGTCTTCTAAATCCATTGGAACAGGTTGCAAAGCCATTGGAGTACTGCAAGTGCATGTAATAAGAGAATTGACCATTAATCCAAAGAGGGCCTGACCATTGAAGCACGTCCAAGGAGATGTAGCCCAGGAGGGGTGAACTCCTTTATCAAATTTGTGTTATGAGTTTGTTGTGTTTTGAATTATCTGTAATTTGCTTACTGTATATGTATTTAAAATAACTAATTAACCTCATATATTGCTCATAAAAGACACTCACCACTTGACACATAATTCCTCACACTTTGGTTAATTTGAGACGATCGTAAACACATTTTTTGTAATATTGATGAGGGAGCTTGCATAGCATTAACAAGTTTTCCCAACATTCAGATCTGTAGGCCTACCAATGCATCGGTGGCTACATTGGAAATATCACTTTACGTGAGATTGGCTTAGTTTCTGCTTAGGTTAGGAGTAAGAGTAGTGTTCGCTTTTCATTTTCCTTTTCTTTGATTTGCTTTCGCTCATTTGATTACAATTTGGCTTATTTCCTTTGTTTGTTTGTTTTAGTATTAGGATAGTTTCTGCATGAGATTGTGTTTGGCTTCTGAAGCAAGCATGGTGAAATCCAAGAGGAAAGTTGTTCTTTTACCAAAACTGGGTTTTCTGGCTATTCCCTCTCTTTGTGCGAATCTTAATTTTTTGTTTTCGTTGATGGTATTGAGATGAAAAATATGTTCCTTATCAGAGAGAGTCATGCTGAAATCATGATGTTTGGGTTTTAACTAGTTCCACCTACTCCAATCAGTTTTATATATTCGTTTAATCCTTGTCGCTCTAGTCAAGTAGAGTAAGGAGGGGAGGAAAACCTTAACAAGTATGTTAGAGGTGTACATAAACATACTTCTCTGTAGGAAAAAACTCTTCTGCTCTCAATATGTTGGGATCCCTCTCTTGCCCCATGAGATAAATATGTGTTTGTGCACAGTTCTTTGCAAAAAAAAAAAAAAAGGGTGAAAGAAGAGAAAGGCTTCCCGCGCAGAGAGGTGAAGCAAGAAACTCCACTGGGGTATTGTCCAGGCTCGCTGGAAGCAGAGCAATGTTTGTGTTTTTGAAGTGACTCTATTGGGGTACTGTCCAGGCCTGATAGCAGTGGAGCAACACCAAAGATGAAAATAAAGACTCTAACATTTTTCTTTTACTTGTGCATCTAAATACTCCTCATCCCCAATTGAAACAACTTAGTGTGACATGGATTTGTTAGTGTTCCACCGATGAAGAGGATGGAAAGGGGCCATGTCTTCAACTCGGTCTAAGTGAGGAAGCTGTGATAATCAATGAATTGAATAATACTTCTGGAAGGGTGAGATCAATTTTACACAAGATAAGATTCATTTAGAGAGGCGAAGTTCTACTAGTGTGTCGCTAATGTTGTAGCGGTTACAACCACCCTCCAAATTTTTTCTATTGCTTAGATTTTGAATCCTATCTTCCCTTCATAGGAGCTTACCTTGCACTGATATCAGGTATCTATGCTTTTATTGATGTTTATCTTTCAGTTTTTTTTGTTCACTTGCTCTTCACTTAGCAATTTTTCTAAGTCACAAGCTGACCTCCTATCTAAGCCTTGTGCAACAATTCTAGGCTTACCTCTAGAAGCTGCGTAATTCATGAAGCCAGTCTTGATCTTGATGTTCAAAATCGCGTAGTCATGACTAGCAGCCCAGTCTTGAACTTAGAATCTATGCAATCATGATAAGCAACCTGACACTGAGCCCAAAAACTGCACAATCAATCATTGAGCTCAGAAACTGTGCAGTGCACTGAGTCAGGAGCTACCAGTTCCCTGGAATTGCGTAATTATGCTTGGTGATGTGTGTGGAAAGTTTTCCTAGGAAAAGAAAAATGTTGAGAAGAGAAAAAGGCATCCCTTGAATCTAGGGATATAATTTTAGTAACCCGAAGGTAGCGTACCTACTATTTTTGGAAATTGTCACCATGGGTCACTTTTACGTTGATTCGTGGCATGTGCATCATAAACCTTAATTCCTCAAATATATGTAGTTGATGATCCTAGATCCCATTCTCATGCTCGATCTTAGAGCTCTAGCATTCCCAAGGGGATCAGGGAACCTTCAGTGCGATCGTTGTCACTTTTCTGGGTGAGTTTTGCACTTATCACTTTTAGTCGCTTTTTCCATCGCCTTTTACCATTTTTCTTGTGTGAATGGTGTTTCACTTGTTTCTTTACATACATTCTTGCATTTTAAATTGGTTTATCTTGTAGAAGTGTTGTTTCAAGTTATCGTTTTCCCTTCACAAGTGTTGCATCAGTTTCTTCATTTTTGCATCGATGGTCGCCGTTGCGGCGACTCTCCTCACTGATTTGGTTTTCTTCCCGTTTACTTGGTTTCTACACTTGTTTTTTCTTGTTTCATTTACACTTACTTAAATATGCACTCAATCCATCACTATCTCTCATATATGTTCATTTTCACACTTCCCTTGGGTAGATATGCCATTTCCTTGGCCTAATTTTTCTTTGCCCAGCTGGGCACTCCACAATTTGGAGGCTCAAGCTGATAGCTTGGCCCATGGAAATACACAGTGCATAATACATACTAGCCCAATTGCACATTGCACAGTTCTAGGGCTCAGTATTCATCCCTGGCCACTGAGACTGCGTAATGCATAGTCTCTCCCAGCTCACTGCCCAGGCTGAACTGCGCATTGTGCAGTTTCAGATCTCAAGGACCTTGACTGCTGGTACTTCGTAGTGCACAGTTACCACAGGTAGCAAACCCCCCTTTGCAGTAAAATTACGCAATCCCCTCCATCAGATGCCCGATTTTCTACATGAACATGCCTTGAAAGTGGTTTTTCTTAAAACTAATGTTTTCTTTCCATGAGTGCCTTGTTTGTCCCACATGTACAATAGTTGTTGAGCATCTCTCCAACAATCACTGTCACAATGACACCAAAGAGAGCTTCCTCAAAAGAAACCACTAATAGAAGTATTGGGGAAGCAGTTGAGCAAGTGCCAGTTAACTTTCCAATATATGAAAACACTCAACTATTTTGGGAAAAAGAGTTAACACTAACATGGCAACAATTCCAAAAACAGTAGGAGAATGAAACAATCCAGTACAAGACAAGGGGAAGAAGAAGGTTGCTGAAAGTGTGGAGGAGGAACAAAGATGGAAGATGAAAATAGATCCAATCCTTACAAAAATTCTTTGGCTATTGAAGCATAAGGAAGTAGAGGCAACAAAGAGTAGAGAAGAGGAAGTAGATCTAAGAGCACAGAAAGTGGAACAAGAGTTGAAGGAGGAATGAGAGCTTAGAAGAAGAGAACATGAGGAAGAGACAAAAGTAGGAAGAAGAAGGAAGGAAAGGTGCCACAATAGAAGAAATGACACCCATACAGGTTGAAGAGTCAGATATAGGATCAACCAACAGTAGAAGGAACAAGCAAACATATGTAGGAACGAGAGTTTTCTAAGGAGCTTGAACAATTGATTGAAGTCACAAAAAGTGAAATGGGATTGAAGTTGCAAGATGAAAATGTGGACCTAATTCCCAACGCAACTCAGGTCACCATTCAGACTCCACCAACTTCAATTGAAGAACAAGCTCCGAGTGAGGAAGGGGATGTAGTTCCCCTTGATGATGATCCGATGATGGATGTGTGCTATATGTCATTTGGTGAACTGTAGAAGAAATTGTAAAAGCATGAAGAAAGAACTTCCCAGATGATCATGTGCCTCCTGCATTCATGAGTGAAAGGGTGATTATGCCAAACACTAATAGGAATCCAAACACTACTGTCGAAGCCAACTTGGCATTTGTAGGTGCTAGGAAATCAAACAGTTAGTACTTGACAACCGAGAATAAACGAGTGGTACAAATTCTGCAGGCTTCCTTCAAGAGATTGAACAAATCCGCATAACATCACAGAGTGTAGCCTCCGCATAGTTCTACCTAGAAGAAATGAGAGCAACGATACTTACTAAAGTATCCGCACTTGGAAACACTATGAAGGACTTATATGAGGAGCTCATGACAATGCATAAGGCATTTGTCTAATTGTATAACTTGTAGCTTTAGTGCAAAGAGTTTGTCACTATCCATAAATGTGCAGGCTTCCATTACTTATGTGCATGATTGGACAATGTAGTACAAGGCGACACTACTCACATTGGTAAAGATGATGAAGCCATAGGCAGAGCAAGAGAAAGCAAAGGTTTAGGTACTGATGTAGAATAACAAGAAAATTTCCACATTCATCACAAACATTCAGACCATATATGCATGGTCGTACAACAATTTGGACTTCATGGTGAGAACCCACAAGAGCCCATCAGTCGGTTCATTCACCAACGCTAAGTACAAGTGCCATGTGTGACAAAATATTGGTGAGTACTTGAAGCAGCTGAATTAGATCACCACCAAGGAGGAATTGGATCTAAATAGACAAAACATGCAGAACTGATGGCCATTTTCATATTCAAACGATGTTGTTCTTGATTGAACAAGAGGTCTTGACCGGCTCCAAGTCATTGTATCCAAATTGTTGGGTTGTGTTATATTCTTTCCACATAGTTAATAGGGGGTTTGAGGGGTACCCGTAATCCCACTTTATGGGGTTCAGGGCAGCGCCCCGGAAAATTTTGGTTTTGGACCCTATGTTAGGTTGGGCGGACCCACCTATGGTTTTCTGCATGATTTCCACACATGTTTTTTGGACACGATGGTTTTCGGTCCATGGTTTTGGACGCGATGGTTTTCGGTCCATGGTATTGGATGCTTCGGCATGTATAAATATGTATTGTAACATTGAAAGGAACATAATGAAAAATCAAGCTGGTAGTCCTGGTTTTTGGGATCCAGTGGGAAATCTCTGTGTATATGTGTTTTATGTGTTATGCTCTCGCATTGTTTATTTTCTGTGTTTTAGAATTCATATGCAGGTAATTTCTGTATGGGGTTAAAATCTACAGTTGCAAGATCAAGCAGATCCACTGATAATGAAAGTAACTTTGGAGGCTCAGGCTATGAGATGATGACGCAACATGAAGGTCACGTGAAGACAAAGAATGGAATGAAGGAGGAGTTGCATGTGTTGAGGCTGCAACTCAAGGAAGAACATGAAGCTGCACAGACATATGAATGAGTTGCAACAGGATCAGGAACAACAGTGGGCGCAACATGCACTCACGGATGAAACTACACCCATACAAGTTAAAGATCCATCCCAACAGCTGACACAGAGTAGACATAGTGAGAAATGTTGTTGATCACATGTAAGGGATTCAGTAGCATGCATATCGTTGAGCGCATGCATTCAATCCAACCCATTCAACACACTCACTAAGGTGAAGATAAGAAGCAAGTCCAACTGGGGTTGAACATGTACTTTGGCAAGTTCATGCGCATGATTACTAGCACACACTTGAAGATCAACACAGACACTATGCATCAATGTGTTGCCATTTCAGCTGCACCCAAGAAGACCATGCACATGCTAGAAGATGAGTTGGATGAAGGAGCCAAACCAATGCACCACTTGCAATGGAGACAAGAGTTCGCTTCAACATGTGTTGCGGGATAATATCCCCTAAGGTTCTTGGGTGGAACCTTAGCAGACTGAAAGTTATCTAAGTTAAGAAACACACACACACACAACCGTTTATGCTATAAAAACTACTTCTAGGGTGAGAGGGGCATACCTGAGGTCCTACGTTTTGGTAGTTACTCAAGGGTGCAAAACCCTTCTTCATGTCCCTTCCGCTCCTTTGTCCTGTAAAAACCACAATTCCACAAACTACAACAGTATATGGACAAGATTTTACATAAAAAATGATCTTTATGTTATATGAGAGATGAGTTAGTTACAAACTTATAAACATCTATTCAAGTATGAACTTCACATATCAATATCATTAACACAAAGGAAAGAGCGTTTCGGGAACAAGAAGTGTTTCTTTATTAGATAAATAAAATAAGATGGAAAAAGAGCAATATCACCTGACTCTGCTTCTGCAGGCTCAAAGCTCAGCCTCCTTCTGGATCCGTCCCGCCTCAAGCCACTAGTAGGTCACCTTCCATTACTCACTCCAAGATGTGATGGGAAAGAATGAACATCCAAACACAAAAGGAAACAAGGGTTTCCTTTACAAGATGGGGGAAGTGCAGAAGGCACAAGGGTCTTCAGACCTGATCAGGGGGGATAAAAACTCAGTATAATAACTTTGCTCTATGATCTCTCTTCCTTAGGCCTTCCCCTTGACGTCCTTTTATACCAACTCCAAAGTAGTTTTTTAGTTAAGAATTGGTTGGGGACAGTTGAGGCCACGGGCACTAACAGGTGATCAGCAGGTAAAACCCGCGATCTCCGCCCGAAAATAAGGAATTTTTATATTTTTTAAGTGTTTTAATACATATACGTGGGTTAGCTATGTATGAACCCGCGTATACACGCGTTTATCTCAGGGCAATGTCGCGTACAGGGAATAAAACACTGTTTTTTAGATATATGACCAGATCTGGAAGGAGGGGTTGCCCTAGGCCATGGCTGTAGCATCACAAACCATACTGGTGAGATTTGGAGCTGTAACAGATGCCCCCTAATATATGAGGTCAGAAGGGGTACATGATGGCCGAAATGTATTAAGTAAGTAAATGGAAAGGAAACCTGCCAAAAGCTGAGGAGTACTTCACCG
>APFE030438745.1:191475-233701 GCA_000404065.3 Pinus taeda
ATGGACCCTCCTTGAGTGAAGCAGATCTTCACCAAGGTTAATGACATGGAAAATGATGAAACTAAGAGATATCAAGCAGATCTTGACCTCTTTTTGGGGAAATTAGTCAATGAGTTAGGGAAGAGGAAGAAAGGGTAGTTAGTTATGTCGGATTTCAGCTCCTCCATATGAAATTGTCTGATGACTGTGACCTGAGTAGAGATGATACTTTAAAAACATGGAAATGAACAGAAATCAAGATTCTGCAACCTCAAAACTACCTACCCAACCTACTTACCTAACATTTTTTCTTCTTTTGGTTTGGGTGCACTTAGACTTGCAGATCCAGCATTTCAATTTTTTCTATTTATGCCTTCCTATCTACAAACTACCCTTATTTCTTCCAAGGGCCCAGATTAAGCAGTTGGGCTCCTTTGTACCTCTACCTATCTAAGAATCTGCCAAGATTAAGCTGTTTGGACAGATTTTCATTCTCTATATTCTAAAACAGGAAATTGAAACCTAGGGAGACCAAGATTAAGTTGTTTGGACCTCCCTTTGGCTGAAAATTCTACAAAACTGGAATGACTCTTCAAAATTGGAATGCAGTAGATGGACTTTGAGTAGCATTCTTTCCTTGGTGACTGTTTAGCAATTATGGAGCATTGCTGCGTGCAAAGTATGACATATTTGGCCTGTAAAAATGTAAATCATGCAATATGAGTAACCTGTTGCAGCAGGAGGCTAACACCTACCATCAAACTATTAAATCGCATTCCCCTCTGATCTCAGTACCTAGCTTAATACCTAAAGCTAAATATTCACATAGAGAGAGCCCTCTCTGAAGCTGGAAGGGATAGATTCTAGTTTAATAGTTGTTTTTTGTTACCTTTGGATTCCTTTCCTGAGCCTGGAGGAATTACTGTTGGAAATACTAAGAGGGGGGGTGAATCAATATTTATTAGCAATTAGCACTTTATAATATTTTCATAGCATTAGTTAATCTTCAGTTATTATTATTATTTTTCAGTAAGAATAGTAAACAACAATGCAAAAATAAAGACAATAGGCATAATATTTTTAGGTGGAAAACCCCCTCCAGGTAAAAAACGACCGAACAATTTTCTAATAAGTTCTTTAATCTTTAGCCCCAACTGAAAACAAAGCTACAACTTCCTAGAACTCTAGAAAATCATTTTTCTCTAGCTCCCATTGGAAGGACACCCCAACACCTTGGTTTTATCAGCAATCAATTGAACGGATGCCCCAACACCCTAGTGAGCCACAACTCACCCTAGCACCACCCTACCACCCTGAAGTTTTTATAGGCCCTAAACTGTAGGTGACTTCATTCACTTGCCTAGCACCACCCTACCACCCTAGTGACAAAAAATTGAATATAGAAAGTGTGGACTTCCATACCAGGGAAAACGATCCATGTTACAATGATATTTAAATGATTTTGTTAACTGACACTAGGACCTAAACACTTGTACCATAAAAACAAGAACCCTTGTCCCAACATCAAACCAACATCCTTTTCCCGAGACAAATTTGCTTCTTCAACTCTAGGTAATGACCCAAACTTTTTACAATGTTTGACTTCAATTTACAAAAGGACTCTAGGATAAATTATTAAAATACTTTGTACAGATTATCCTTGATGTTGATGATGAAGCTTGTAGTAAAAGTGGTCAAGAATTATGGACTGCTCTCCCTGTCAGTTTTTGATGTTGCTGCAAGTGATACTGGACCTTAAGGCTCTACTTCTCTCCTATCATTTCTTGTGCCTTTATCTTTACTTGTTCATTGCTTGAACCTTGTGGTTCATTGGGTTGATATTTACTTCATGCCATTGTACCACTTTTTAGTGTTGTTGTATTGTCATAGATGAGGATGCTTGAACTCAGGTGAGACCTGCAATGCCCAAGCGAAACCCCAATATCCAAAAGAAAATAAAAATGTATAACCCCTTAACCAAAACACTTACTTTTGCTTGTAAAGAGGATTAGTGCAAAAATGATAAAATTGACTACAATAATATTACAATATAACACATTCCTGTGATATTTTTCTTATAAAACAAACCCTAGACAAACCTAATAATACTGAACCTAAACAATGTCATACACTGTCCTTAAAATGGTGACTTATCAGGCTTATAACTTTTATACATTTCTGAAATTACTTACACTAGAGACCTAACCAAACATAACCCAATACCAATTCTTGACTTACCTCAACTTTTATCATAAGCTTGAATTATGTTAAACACACCTTAATGTTAGCCCTAGACAAGCCTTACCAAATTTGTGGAATTATGCTTCCGTAACTGTCTTCCACCTTTGAGAGACTTCTTTACTGTGCTTCTCTCTTTTGACTCCTTATCAGCATGAGATCATGAGACCCTTGCTAGACTAACAAGCAATAATCTGCTTAAGAATTTTGATGCTCAGAAATATACTTCATTGAACCCCAGATCACACACATAATTAACCATGGTAACTTTCCATACAACCCTACTTTTTTGTAGTGACTTTATCAATTTCAAAATACACTTCGTTGGCTAATATAAAAATGAGGTCCTTTAATTCTTCGTTGTCCACAACAGAAAAATGAAGTCCTTTAATTCTTCACTGTCCACAACAGAAAAATGAAGTCCTTTAATTCTTCATTGTCCACAACATAAAAGATGAGGTCCTTTAATTCTTCACTGTCTACAACAGAAAAATGAAGTCCTTTAATTCTTCATTGTCCACAATAGAAAGATGAGGTCCTTTAATTCTTCATTGTCCACAACAGAAAGATGAGGTTGTTATCACAAAAAAATAATCACCTAGCCATTTCTAACTAGGTGGATCGAAATACACTATGTGGATTTAATTTTACCATAGTAAAATCACTTTCACTGTGGAAAATAATTTAGTAAACCATTTTTATTAAATTATTTTCTGATTTAAATAAAAAAACCCGATGAGAATAATTAGATAAAACATTATTTATTTAAGTTTCTCTAGGAATTATTATTAAATCATTATTTAATAATTAATTCTTGTCCCATTTGACTAAATCCCTTAGGAATATTTAGATAAATCATTATTTATTTAATTTTCCTTGTGTCTATTATTAGAATAATTATTAAATAATTATTTTGATTTCACACCTTTCTTGTTTCTCGCAAAATAGTTAATAAATCATTTTATTTGTTAATTATTCCTAAATAAAGGAATTTAACCATTTTAAATTCCTTTTCCCTCTCCAATAAATATAATAAAGTATTCAAAGTAGTTATATCTGAATTTGGTCAATAATATTTTATTATTCTCCATTTTCAAGATTAACTCCATACTTTGATATATAAAGGAGGGTTTTTCATTCATTCCCCACCATGATCATTATCTTTTTTTTTCTAAATATGTCTAAAATCTATTATTATAACAAAATGATACATGGAGGCACTGACCTCTGCAGTTCCTAGCCAAAGTTCATGGCATATTGCAACCAAAACAAAATGAAGACTGCCTAGAAGAGGGAAACCAATCTAGTCCAAAATAGATTTGCTGCCCTGACAGGGGAAACCAGCATGTGAACATAGTGTGGTATTATTTTGAAAATAGCTTCAAAACTATTTATTTTGCTCAAAAATGCAAGACTGGGTGCCGGGAACCTGAAACCTGAAGAAACATGTTGGTTTAGTTGTCATTTGGTGTCGATGGGTGTTCTGCAAGAATTAGGCACCTGTAGGCATCGAGGTCATCCTCTTCTTTTTGCAGTTCACCCATGTCTTCCTTCTCACTCTTGCCGATTGTGGGGTGGTCCAGATTTCCTTGATTCTACTCTGCTGCTATTAGAATTGAGAGTAGAAGGCTCGCCCTGTGTAGTGTCATTCTTCTCATTATGCCAGTGGGACGTCCTTCAACGATGGAAGGCTCCTCTTGAAACGTAAGTGTTGTGGTGGCCTTGATAAGAGGTGTCTAGTCAATTTAACGTCTTAAATTGCTCTACATAAATTATCAATCCAGGTATCGTAAACTGATGAAGTGTGGTGCACCATATGTGCTTAGTTAACCTTCTTCTTTCTTCGTTGTTTTATAGATTTTGTTTTGTTTTGGGGTTTTGTTTTTGTTGATCTCTTAAAGTGTCTAATGCAAATGGAAATCCTATTCTAAAGTATTAAGAATACTTTTAAAGATCAAGTATGGATGTAGATTTCAAGACAAGGTTTATGTTCCTAATGGTAACTTCCAAAACTTAGCAGTTCAAAAGATTTCAAAACATGTTATTGATGGAATTAGTACTTAAACAAAAGTGTAACTATGTAGCTACTTCAATCAAACAAAATATGAAATACTGATCATGAAATCACTATATCTGCTGCTTATCTAAATACGGAAATAAAAGTTAAGCTATTGCACTCAAACAAATAAAAAATTGCAAGGAAAGTAAAACTAAAATCAAATTACACATTCATATTTCGATCCCTCGCCAGTAGTCCCGCTATGGCTTTTGGAGGTAACTGTCAATGATATGAGCAATTTAATATATAATTGCAGAAAAGTAAAACTAAAATCAAATTACACATTCATAATTCGATCCCTCGCCATTAGTCCCACTATGGCTTTCGGAGGTAACCATCAATGATATTAGCAAGTTGATTTCTAAACTAACTAACAAAGCAAGTAAAGAAGACTGAAATCAAAACAGAACTGGAATTAAAAAAAACTAAGAAAAGAAAAGTTAGCAGATAGGTTAATCTCATGTCACTAGTTGATGCAAAAACATGTAAAGAAAAAATAATCTACAATCAACTGGTTGAATACACTTACATGAATTAAAATTGCATGAATGGAAAATCTAAACTATCAGACTTGAAAGTAATCAAATGACATAATGAAATCAAAGCAAAATTACAAAATGAAATCTACTCTACCTTACATTCTAATGTGCTCCATGACATCTACTTCACATCTCCTTCCATGTTGAGAACATCAAAGCTTTATTCAAATTCTTCAAAAGTACAAAGTACAACAAAGTTCTCCAAGCTTTCAAAAGCCATCAAGGAAGAACTACAAACTCCAAGCTAAATAACTAAAAGCCAACCCAAGCTCTAAGCTGAGACTAACAAATGAAGGAGAGAGATCTCCTATTTATACAAAAAGCTGAGAAGCCATCTCATTAATGAGAGTCCATGAATCTCTACCTCTACCTCTAGAGTCCTAATCAAAATAGGAACTGATAAGGAACATGTCTTCCTAGAGTTATAATACAATTAGGAGATGCGACACATATCCTCATGATCCCATAATTCTTTCCACTCAGATTCGAATTTGGCCTTAGAGTGCCACATAAGGGTCTTCTAGAAGCCTCCTTTCAACCTACACATGTCAACCATTTGTTAGGTATAAGAATATGCACATTATTTTCTAATTTTTAACCACAAATTGACTTAAAAGGCTTAGAATTAATAAAGTTTGGAAAAACATAAATGTGGCCCAATGATAATGAAAGTGGGATGAATGTGGTGACATAGTAGTGAAATGGAGGTGATATAATGGACATAATAGTGAAAGTGTAATGGAAATGAATGACATTTTCAAGACTCAACAAGAGGTCGATACAGAGAGCATTGGTATTTGAAGTGAGCTGTATAACTGGAATGCTGAGAGCTGGAAGGGAGAGCAGTAGCTGATGGACAGGTTTGCGAAGGCTGGGAGCTAACAACGCGAGTGCGACCCCTGCCACTGCGTGCGTTAAGATAACGAACCGAGAAATGATCTGACGAGGGGGAGGAGGAGTCAGAGACAATTGAGGTCGAAGAATGGAGAATTCTACCTCTAATGTTGCCCCTCCTGCAATGCATTCGCTGATGCAGTCGAGGCATAATTTCATAGGGAGAAAGGGACTGACTGTGAGGAGTAGGCACGAAGTAGAAATGGTCACTTAGGGTGGCATTATCAGAGGTGGAAGGCTCAAAAGCGAGCTTCAAGTTACATAAGGGGCTTTGCGAATAGTGGTTTCCCTTCCCAAACTCTGTACAATAGAGAATTTGACATCTCCTGCCTGTTGTTGTGCAAGTGCTTGGCTCCACGACAACTAGGGGGAACTTAAATTTCAGAGGCAGAGGAGCATAAACAGATGAGGATCCGGGCCGAAGAGTGCTTGAGGTCTCCATAATGAAGAGCTGAAGTAGGATGGCAGTGGTAAATTGGTGTGAGTGCACATTTTTATGGCCCGGTGTGTGAGATTACGAGCGGCCATGTGGCTACGCCACTTGCCGGCCCGTATCTCCACCATCACATCAACCATTGAAAACACCCACATCCGGGACCACCATGATCATTATCATTGTTAATATTATCACCATTTTCTTGAGCTCCCATTTGATTTCTTTACTTTGTTTGGGTTTTTCACACGATTGACAGAGGGAATTCTATTTCTGGAGCATTAAGGATATCAAAGGATCCATCCCATGGAAGGGGACTTACAAATCAATATGTAGATCTCCTTCACAAGGTGTTATCAATAAATATTTATTTGTTTAAAATTTTCTTTCCACTAGATTATTATTCTAGATACATAATTCGGTTGCTATCGTTCTAGATCTACAACCCAAATGGAAATTTGTAGTAAAAGAAAACAAGATCCAAAAAAAATAGCAGCAGAATGATGCATCTAGAATAATAACCCAATGGAAAGATATTTTTAAACAAATAAATCTTTATTGATAACAACTAGTGAAGGAGATCTATAGATTGGTTTGTAAGTCCCCCTCCATGGGATGGGTCCTTTGATATCCTTGATTCTTTAAAAATAGAATTCCCTCTCTCAATCGTGTGAAAAACCCAAATAAAGTGAAGAAATAAAATGGGAGCTCAAGAAAATGATGATAATATTGATGATGATAATGATCATGGTGAGGAATGAATGAAAAACCCTCCTTTATATAGAAAAGTATGGAGTTAATCTAAAAAATGGAGAATAATAAAATATTATTGACCAAATTCATATCTAATTACTTGGAATACTTTATTATATTTATTGGAGAAGGAAAAAGAATTTAAAATGGTTAAATTCGTTTATTTAGAAACAATTAACAAATAAATTGATTTATTAACTATTTCGTGAGAAACAATAAATGTGTGAAATAAAAATAATTATTAAATAGTGATTTAATAATTATTCTAATTACAGAAATAAGGAAAATGGAAAATCTACAACACAAAAGGAAAATCTGTAGTAAAAGAAAACAAGATCAACAAATAGTAGCAGAATAATGTATGCAAAATAATAACCCAGTGGAAAGACGATTTTAAACAAATAAATCTTTATTGATAACACCCGGGGAAGGAGATCTATAGATTGGTATGTAAGCCCCCCTCTATGGGATTGGTCCTTTGATATCTTTGATGCCTTAGAAATAGATTTTCCTCTCTCAATCCTGTGAAAAACCGAAACAAAGTGAAGAACTCCAATGGGAGTTCAAGAAAAATGATGGTAATAGTGACGATGATAATGATCATGGTGAGGAATGAATGAAAAACTCTCCTTTATATAGCAATGTATGGAATTAATCTCGAAAATGGAGACTAATAAAACATTATTGACCAAATTTAGATCTAACTACCTGGAGAGGGAAAATGAATTTAAAATGGTTAAATTCCTTTATTTAGAAATAATTAACAAATAAAATGATTTATTAACTATTTTTCGAGAAACAAGAAAGGTGTGAAATCAAAATAGGTATTAAATAGTGATTTAATAATTATTCTATTAACAAAAATAAGGAAAATTAAACAAATAATGATTTATTTAAATATTCCTAAGGGATTTAGTCAAATGGGACAAGGAATAATTATTAAAAAATGATTTAATAATAATTCCTAGAGAAAATTAAATAAATAATGATTTATCTAATTATCCTCATGGGGTTTTTTTTATTTAAATCAGAAAATAATTTAATAAAAGTGGTTTACTAAATTATTTTCCATAGTGACAGTGATTTTGTTATGGTAAAATTAAATCCACATGGTGTATTTTGATCCACCTATTTAGAAATGGCTAGCTGATTTTTTAGTGATAACATAGGTCCTTTAATTCTTCACTTATACCCAATAGAATTTTGTGTTAGTAGCCCAAAGGTTAGCGAAAAATATTTCAGAGCTAACCTTTTAAAATTTTTGTTCAAGTGCATGTTTATGAGAAAAGGCATAGACCTCTTTTTATAGTCAAATGAATGAAGGTTAGGGGGAATTATTGAGGTAGACATTGGAGTTAAAAGACTATCAATTTAATCCCCAAGAAAGCGTTTATAACAGAGAGTTAGTGTTGAGTGTTACGGAGAGGACTTCATAAAATTTTAAAACATTAAAACTTTAATTTATTTGTGTCATGTGTGCTATGTTAAGGAGGCTGTAAGCCTTATGTGAAGATGTATTTGCCCTTAAGATATGAGGTTTTCTTCTTATGAGGTAAAATTAATTTAATATACTTTCAAAAATGATGCTTTCATAATTATCCTTAATTTAATTAATTACTAATGCTTATTAATATTTGTCTAGAAAACATTTCAATTCCACTAAAATTTTGAAGCCAATGATTGGCTTAGTTCATATGGTCCTACCCTAGGGTGAAGTCAATGATTTGTTTACTATCTTTAGATTTTCAAGTTATTCAACTTATATGTGGTGAGATTACGGTGAGAATACTTGTCATATATTGACAACCATTGGTGAATAAGGTGTCATATCTCTACGCCTGGGGTTTTAGCCCCCAAAACTGGGTCTTCAACTTCAACCCCAATTTTTTTCTCAAACCAGGAGGAACCACAAGGTGTACCATATATCAACGAAAACATCTCATCGAGAAGAATCTATATAGAAGGACCTTGACACAAGATTCCATGAATTTCCATGTCAAATTCGCCATGGAAGATCGAGGTTGCTCCTAGTGTTGCTTGGGTTGACATCACTGATAACCACCTATCAACAATATCCCCCTTTGGAATTGATGGCAACACACATACTTCCCCCGTGATCATAACTCCCTTTGACATCTTTCTTCCTTCCTAATGCTTCCTCTCCCTCTTTGACATCAATGGAAAAGGGTAACTCCCCCTAACAAGTTGCCTCTCCTGCGGACTTGTAACCAACCTTATCTCACCCTTTTGACTTGACTGGATAAAAGAATAGTCTAATGGGAACGTGGAAGAATCCTAAGCTTTTGATAAAGATACTCAAATGTCTCATGTGGTAAAGGTTTGGTAAAGATGTCAGCAATTTGTTCTTTCATTCCAATGTATTCAACCTTAAAGTTTTTCTCGACAACCCGTCTCTAACAAAATGGTACTTTATCAGAATGTGTTTTGTTTTTGAAAGCATCAGAAAATTCTTGGAGATAATGATGGCACTAGTGTTATCACAGAAGATTGGAATGGGCTCATCAAACTTCACTTGAAGATCGTGCACAGTTTGTTTCATCCAAAGGACTTGGGTACAACAAGTTGTTGTTGCTATGTATTTTTCTTCCACTGTGGATAATGAGATTGAAGATTGTTTCTTGCTCAACCACGAATCGAGACAACCACCTAGATAGAAGGCTACTCCACTAGTGCTCTTACGACCATCAACACTTCCTACCCAATCTACATTGGTATAAGCTTCGATCGTTAGCTCATTTCCTTTTGGATACCATAGTCCATATTCTGTTATCCCCTTAAGATATCAAAAAATCCTTTTAAATGCAATGACATGGGATTCCTTTGGTGCTGCTTCAAATCTTGCGACTTGCCCAATAGCCCGCATCACATTTGGCCTAGAATCTATTACATATAGAAGACTACTAATCATAGATCTATACATCCTCTAATCCACATATTTGGGTGAGTCATCTATGCTCAACTTGCAATTTGTTACCATAGGGGTGAGAATTGGCTTGCAATATTCCATTTGAAATCTCTTAAACATTTCCTTCATATATTTGGTTTGATAGATAAATATTCCCTTGTCTTGCTGAGATATTTGAAGTCCCAAAAAGTATTTCAACTCACTAAGTAGTGACATCTCAAACTCACTCTGCATATTTTAGAAAAAAATTACTTAACATGTCATCATTACTCCAAAATATTATATCATCCACATATACTTCAATAATTTTCAGACTATCATGTTTAATCCTTACATAAAGGTTTCTATTTGCGCTTTCCTTCTTGAATCCCTGTTATTGCAAATACAAGTCAAGATGGGTATACCATGCTTTGGGTGCCTGTTTGAGACCATACAACGCCTTCTTTAACCTGTAATCATAATATTTCTTGTTAGTGAGAAAAATTCCCTCAGGTTGTTCCATATATACTTGTTCTTCTAATTCTCCATTTAAAAATGTTGATTTCAAGTCCATTTGATAAACTTTGTTCTTTCTCGAAAATGCATAAGCCAAGAAAATCTTGATAACTCCCATTTTAGAAACAAGAGCAAATGTTTCTTCAAAATCAATTCCTTCAACTTGTGCATATCCTCTGCCAACCAACATTGCCTTGTTCCTAAAAATCCATTTTGTCCCAATGAAATTTTTATATTTTGGTCATCGTACCAATTCCCACGTGTCATTCTTCTCAATTTGATCCAATTCTTCATTCATAGCAGCTACCCAATGTTCATCTTGATTGGCTTCTTCAAAATTGTTTGGCTCAAATGTAGCTAAGAGAGCAATATGGGCTTGTTGTGGTAAAAGAAGTTGGCAATTTCTTCTAGTTCCTATTCCTTCATTGAGATCCCCACTGATTTGATTTAATGGATGATTCTTTTGATACCATTATTTAGGGGCCTTTAAGGGTGTTTCTTGTTCAACCTATTGTCCATGTCTTATCTCTTCTTGGTTGGTAGTTGTTTCCTTATTCAATTATTCTTGCTCTGGGACTTCTTCTTTGACCTTTTCTAGTTCTGACTCATGTATTTGGTTTTCTTGAAGAGGAGATTTCCTCATTAACCTTTGAGCCATAATCTTCATTAAATGTTACATTGATGCTTTCAAATATTCGTTTAAGTCTTTTATTGTAACATTTATAAGCTTTTCTCTTGTGTGAATAACCAACAAAAATACCTTCGTCTACTCGAGAATCAAACTTTCATGTTTCCTGGTCTTCTCTTTTAATGTATCATTTTCTTCCAAATACCCTAAAATATTTGACATTTTCTGGTCTTCCTTTCCAAAGTTCGTATGGAGTCATATCACAATTGTTTCTAAGAAAACTTCTGTTCAAAATAAATACAGCTGCATCAACTGCTTGAACCCAAAGTTTGTCATCTAATTTTGAATCATTTAGCATTGTTCTGGTCATTTCTTGTACAATTCTATTCTTCCTTTCAGTGTCTCCATTTTGTTGTGGTGTTCTGGATGTTGAGGAATTCCTTTTTATTCCATTTTCTTCACAAAAATGATGAAACGCTTTGGAGTTAAATTTTTCACTGTTATCAAATCTTAAACATTTAATATTTAAATTAGTTTCATTTTCAACCATTTCCTTTTAGATATTGAAACATTCAAATTCCTTAGACTCTTTATTCAAGAAACTACCAGCCATCATCTTGGTATAATAATCTATCATTAGCATAAAATATAATTCACCATTAAATCCTTTAGTCCTCATTGGCACACATAGATCAATATGTATTAATTCCAATGGTTGTGATGTGAAGTGTTCTTTTGTCTTGAATTCGACTTTTGTTTGCTTTCCATGCCAACAATGTTCACATACCGCGTTGGTTGGTTTTTATATCAATGGCATTTCTCTCACAACTTCCTTTTTGCTAATTCTAACAATATTGTCAAAGTTTATATGTCCCATTCATCTATGCCATAGCCAAATATCATCTTATTTTCCCAAGAAACATCCTTTAATGGCCTCATCCAAGGTGTAAATGTCTTTTGGAGCTCTACCTGCAGTAGCCACAAGTTGACCAGATTTTTCTTTTCTTATTTCACATTTCTTTGAATCAAATAACATTGTGTGTCCTTGATTACACATTTGATCTACACTTAGCAAACTTGATTCATATTTTGAATAAGAAGTGCATATTTTTCTATAGAATCCTTGCTTCCAAGCTTGACAATACCCGATCCTATGACATTTGAAGATCCATCATTTCTAAAGGATATTGTTCCATATTTTCCTTCCTTTAGATATATAAATTTATTCCTATCTCCAGTCATATGTGTAGAACAACTGCTATCGACATACAAAACATTCTTTTTTACTTTGAACCTTTAATGCAAGAGCACACTTTTTAGTTTTCTTCTTCTAGACTTGTTCATTCTGATTATGTTGTGATTCCCTTGAGGGGAGAATAAAACTACAATACTTAGCCAAATGCCCAAGATTTTTTCGTTTATAGAGTTCTACTTCATTTCTTAACCAGTAAAATCTGTTATAACTTTACCTAAAGTTTTCTTGCGGAATTTTGGAATAGATATTCCCGAAAGATATTCTAAAGTTGCTTTCATAAGTACGACAATCTATATATTTATGCCCAAAATTTCTACATGAATAACAAAAACTATAAAATGTGGGATGATACCTGGGAGGAAACCTTCTTCATGGAATTGTTTTCCAAGAGCCTTCTTGTCTATCTTGAACCTTTGTTTTGGCTAGGAAACATCCTTGCTTGGTAGATCCTTCAACATAGGTTTTTTTGTGCATTTTCCCTTTTGGAGTTTGAACCCTTTTCAAGGATTTGTTTGTAGCCTAGACCCATATTTTCGTTGTATGACCTTTGATTGTTGATGAGATCATCCAAATTTTTAGAATTGTTAGCAAAATTTTGCAGAACATTTCCATTTTTTACTTCCTTTTGAAGAGACACTATTTGGGCTTGTAGTTCTTCCCTTGTCTCGTTTCTTTCTTTTAACTCATCCCTGAGTGATTCTTCAATTCTCTTGGCTTATTCTAACTTTAATCTTAGTTTGATGATTTATTCTTCATTCTTTTGTTGATATTCTTTATCTCCTTCAATTTGGTTTCCAGAGAATTAACATTTTTCCTTTCTGCTTTGAGTTCTTTTATAGTTATGAAAACTTTGTTTTGAAATTCAATTTTAGTTATTTCTTCTTCTTCATATTATTCTTTGTCAGATGCTTCCATCTCTTTATGCTTAGCCATAAATAATACTATTTCTTTGGTTTCTTCATCACTGTCACTTTCTTCTTCAGATGAGGAACTATCTTCCTTGGAGAGGAAGTTTTTCTTCAACCCTTTCTTCTTACCTTGGTTGTTGAAATTTATTTTAAAATCATTTCCTTTTGTAAATGTTTTATCATTATGAGGGAACTTAGCATCAAAATGACCTATCTCACCATATTCAAAGCATACTAATGGAAGTTTTCCTTTATACTTACCTGTTCCTATTTTCATCTTCCTTGTAATGTATGTAAATTCTTCATCTGAAAGTCCTACTTCTTCTTCTTCCTCTTTGCAACAACTAGATCTAGGTTTTGATACTTGTTTTCCCTTCCTGTTTTTCTTGGATGTTGCGAATGTAGTTTCTGTATTATATGAGCCATCTTCTTCTTCAATCCTCATTTCATAAGTTGTAAGTATCCCATGTAGTTTGTCCATACTCAAGTTGCTTACATATGATCTATCTTCTAATACTGAAACCTTAGGATTAAATATTGATGGAAGTGTTCTGAAGACTTTCTGAATAATGATCTTCTTATCAACTGGTTCTCCTAATCCTTCAAAGGAATTTGTTATTTCATCTACACGTTGAAAGTAAGCTGCGATGTTCTCAGCTTCTTTCATCCTTAGTTGTTCAAATTGAGATATGTGAACTTGAAGTTTTGCTTCCTTAGCCTTTGAGTCTCATGCATATATATTCTGAATTTTGTCCCATACCTCCTTAGCTATTTTACACCCGAATACCTTAACATAGACAAATTGAGAGATTTCACTTATAATAAGATCCTTTGTTGTAGCATCATTTACGATATTTTTCATACCTTGTTCATATTTTGTTGTAGTGTAGCCCTCCTCGAAAAGTTTGCAAACTTCATATCCTTGCACAAATAAATGAACTTGCATCCTTCCATTCCAAAGTGCATAGTTATCTCCTTTAAATAGAGGAACTCTATTCTTGGTGTACTCCATAATCTCCTTCTAGTTGTTAAAATACTATCGAAGGAACCAACCTCTGATACGAATTGTTGGAAATACTTGGGGGGGCAGGTGAATCATCATTTCTTGGCAGTTAGCACTTTATTAATATTTTCAGAGAATTAGTTAATCTTCAGTGGTTATTATTATTGTTCAGTAAGAGCAATAAACAACAATGCAAAAATAGAGACAATAGGCACAATATTTTTAGGTGGAAAGCACCCTCCAGGTCGAACAACACCGAATACTTTTCTATTAAGTTCTTTAATCTTTAGCCCCAACTATAAGTAAGACTACGAATTCCTAGAAATCTAAAAAATAATTCTTCTCCAATTCCCACTGGAAGGATGCCCCAATGCCCTGGTTTTATCAATAGTTTGTGAATGGATGCCCTAACACCCTAGTGCGCCACGCTCACCCTAGCACCACCCTACTACCCTGAAGTGTTTACAGGCCCCAAAATGTAGGTGACTTCATTCACTTTCCTAGCACCACCTTACCACCCTAGTGATAAAAAATTGAATACAAAAAGTGTGGACTGTTGTACTAGGGACAATGATCCACATTACAATGATATTTAAATGATTTTCTTGACTGACAATATGACCTAAACCCTTTTCCTAAAAAAATAAGAACCCTTGTCCCAACTTCAAACCAACATCCTTTTCTCAAGACAAATTGCCTTCTTCAACTCCATGAAATGACATAAAATTTTTACAATGTTTGACTTCAATTTACAAAAGGACTCTAGGAAAAATTATTACAATTATTTGTAAACATTATCCTTGATGTTGATGATGAAGCTTGCAGTAGAAAGTGGTCAAGAATGAACAACTTCTTTGCTTGTCAGTTGTTGATGTTTCTACAAGTGGTACTCGACATTAAGGCTCTACTTCTCTCCTGTCACTCCTTGTGCCTTTATCTTTATTGGTTCATTTCTTGAACCTTATGGTTCATTGGTTTGATCTTTGCTTCATGCCATTGTACCACTATTCAGTGTTGCTATATTATCATAGATGAGGATGCTTGAACTCAAATGAGACCTGCAATGCCCAAGCGAAACCCCAATATCCACAAGAAAATAAAAGTGTATAACCCCTTAACCAAAACACTTACCTTTGCATGCGAATATGATTAGTGCAAAAATAATAAAATTGAATACAATAATATTGCAAAATAGAACATTCCTATGATATTTTTCTTATAAAGTAGAACCTAGACAGACCTAATAAAACTGAACCTAGACAGTCCCATACATTGTCCTTAAAAAGGTGATTTGTCAGACTTATAAATTTAATACATTTATGAAATTACTTACAATAGAGACCTAACCAGACATAACATAATACCAATTTTTGACTTACCTGAACTTTTGTCATAAGCTTGAATTATGCTAAATAGGCTTTAACTCTAGTCCTAGACAAGCCTTACCATATCTCTGGAATTAATCTTCCTTAATTGTCTTCCACCTTTGAGAGACTTCCTTACTGTGCTTCTCTCTATTGACTCCTTATGAGCATGAGATCACGAGACCCTTGCTAGACTAACAAACAATACTCTACTTTAGAATTTTGATGCTCAGAAATATACTACATTGAACCCCAGTTCACACACAAAATTAACCATGGTAACGTTCCATTTGGTCCTACATTTGTAATGTCTTTATCAATTTCAAAATACACTTCATTGACTCATAGAAAAATGAGGTCCTTTAATTCTTCATTGTCCACAATAGAAAAATGAATTCCTTTAATTCTTTGTTGTCCACAACAGAAAAAATGAGGTCCTGTAATTCTTCGTTGTCCACAATAGGAAAATGAAGTCCTTTAATTCTTTGTTGTCCACAACAGAAAGATCAAGTCCTTTAATTCTTCATTTTCCACAATAGAAATATGAGGTCCTTTAATTCTTAGCTTATACCCAATAGAATTTTGTGTTAGTAGCCCAAATGTTAGCGAAAAATATTTTAGAGCTAGCCATTTAAAATTTTTGTTCAAGTGCATGTTTATGAGAAAAGGCATAGACCTCTTTTTATAGTCAAATGGATGAATACTAGGGGGCATTATTGAGGTAGACATTGGATTTAAAAGGCTATCACTTTAATCCCTAAGAAAGCATTTATAGTGGAGAGTTGTTGAGTGTTATGGAGAGGACTTCATAAAATTTTAAAACATTAAAAATTTAATTTATTTGTGTCATGTGTGCTACGTTAAGGATGCTGTAAGCCTTATGGGAAGATGTATTTGCCTTTAAGATATGAGGGGTTTTTCTTATGAGGTAAAATTAATTTAATATAATTTCTAAGATGATTCTTTCATAATTATCCTTAATTTAATTAATTACTAATTCTTATTAATATCTATTTGGAAAAAATTTCAATTCCACTAAAATTTTAAAGTCAATGATTGGCTTAGTGCAATTGGTCCTACCTGAGTGTGATGTTAGTGATTGGTTTACTATATTTGGATTTTCAAGTTATTCAAATTATACATGGTAATATTACAGGGAGAATCCCTGTCATATATTGACAACCGCTGGTGAATAAGATTTCATGTCTCTACCCTTGGGGTTTTAGCCCCCAAAACTGGGTCTTCAACTTCAAACTTAATTTTCTCTCAAACCGGGTGGAACCACGAGGTGTAACATATATTAGAAACATCACGTCGAGGAGAATCTATCTAGAATGATATTGACACAAATTTCCATTTCAATTTTCCATGGAAGATCATGGTTGCTCTTGGTGCTTATTGTGTTGACATCAATTAAAACCACCTATTAAAAATTACAAAGTGCTAACAATGATGAAAGATGTGCAAGAAAAAAAATATCCCTTAAAGTAACTTGAGTACCTAGGAGTCGATGATCTTCCTGTGAATCTTCTTCTACAATTGGTTACAAAGTGTCTAAAGTCATGTCAGATAAAACATTCAACATCATTTTACAGAGGAGAGAGTCAATTGATACTTTTATAGTTAGGATAAAATGATTTCCTTTGAAAATTTTCTTTATTTGGTTGCTGGTTTGGTTGACTTCTTAATTATTTTCGAGGTTTGTTAGAATTTTTTTTCTTAGCCTCATAATCTCTTACACAAGCTTGTGATCTAGATTCTTCTTTTACAATTTCATGAAAACCAAGACCAAATTTAATGGATGGATACATTTGATTGCTAAGAATATTGTCCAAAATATTTGAGCTATTTTGAAATATCATTTACTTATCCTTTTATGTTAACTTACCTTTTAGTATACTTACCTCAACTTCTTTTTCTCTCTTTGTCTTTTCAAGCTTAGTTCTCAACTCGATGATATCCTTTTTAAGCCCATTTTCTTGTTCCTAAAATATTTGAAGTATCTCCTCATATCATTTGTTTTACTTTTCAAGATCATGTTTGAGAGAGATGAGTTTTTCTTCAAGTCCTTCGCAATAATTGTTTCTTTCTCTAAGTTATTTGACTAATATTGCATCTTCTTCATTTCTTGTTGCCTCCTACAAATTTATGAGTTTATTTCTTAACGAATTTGCTTCATCCTCTAAATTTTTGCACTAACCTTGCCTTTCCTTATACCATTTCCTCATTCCTTCTTCAATTTTTCTTCCTTCTTTTAACTAGGTTTTTAATGTGACAATATCTTGTTTGTAGCCACACTTCTGTTCGTCAAACTATTGCAATAAATTTTGTTGATCATTATTTTCTTCTATGAGTCTTTTAATATCTACTTCTAGGTCCATTATTTTTTAATATATTTTATCTTTAGAATGATTACATTCAGTTATACCCATGAGAGAAATTTCAATTGATTGATTGTCATCTTCACCATCATCAATATTACACAGAGAGGGAAATGAACCACAATTAGAAAAAAATCTAGTACCTAATAATTCTTTGTCACTGTCTTCACTATCTTCTTCATTCTTCATCAACAGAAAGTAGGGTGCTCTTGAATTTGAATATTTAATGACATCTATCAATATAGTTTGTCCTTGATCTAGCACTAAATCTGATATATGATTTTCATTTCCATATTTTTCTTGAACTGACTTCTTCCTTTGATCTTCTTCTTCTTTTTCTTCTTTCCCATTGTACCTTATCCAATCTTAAGTGATTAAGCTTCTATTGGAGCGACCTTCTCTGATACCAATTGTTAGGAAAAATACTGAGGGGGGGGGGGGGGGGTGAATTAATATTTTTAATTCACTTTAGCTTCCAATTTCACATTCAAAATTCTATACACTATTTTTATTGATGCAACTTGAAAGTGAACACAACTTTAGTGAATGAAAAGCATGTATGTTCAGATTACTTAATTTTCCATAACTTCCATCAGATGTTTAACATAGTCATTGCATTATTAGTTCATTACCAATATAGTATGTATTAAAGAATAGATAAATCACAACACATAAGAAACACATCAACACATATGAACATCGATATTTTTAGGTGGAAACCTAATGTGTGAGGAAACCACAACTGTTGTTGTTTTTGTCTTCTTTCTTATAATATAAAAAAAATATTCATTACATCTTGTATTGGCGTAGATTTTTACCAGCACGTAGGCACCCACCTACAAGAGAATACAACCTCCACTCATTCTTTAATACCTACTGGAAGGGAAATACAACCCCCTAATATTATTTACTGACTGATACTGGAAGGGAGAACCTACCCCTTGAATTATTTTACTAGCTACCACTAGAACGAAGCTTCAACTCCCTTACTGAAAGATCCAAATGTCAATGCCCCTTGTGGACCATGTTTCATAATATTTCATATTGGATCAACTTATCTTAAACAAACATCAAAACCTATAGGCCACCTTTCATCACATTTTCAAAATGGACCCACACTCAACATTATGCTTAATTCCAAACTGAATACTGAATCACAAAATCTGAAACACACTCACTGAGTCACCATTGAAAATCAATCACCAATAAGTTGAACCACTGATGCAATTGAATCACTAAATACTAAACCAATCCCATGTTACCAATCAACAAACCACTAATTAACCAAACTGATAAGCACACTATTAGATAGCAGACATCCTTGACGAGCAACAACAAACAAAACTTAATCAATCAACTGTGAAAGCGAATCAACACTACAAACCTTGGTCAAATTCAACTTTGAATATATACACGAATGTCTCAATAATTATCCGTGTATATACACCCCTCATGTGAATAAAATCTGCGTATAGATCTCAACTCACAAAATACTGAATAACTAAATCTCTGAGAACAAAATCACTGAATATTGTATATAAACTAAATTACTAAAGAAAATTAATCATTGAACTAGATCAAACTAGTCTACTAAAATGCCAAGTAACCTCCTCAAAAATATTGTCATGCCATACCAAGCCAAGTCACCACTTTAAAAAAAACATCAACATAATCATTCTGACAACATTTATAGACAACAACAAATAATCAAATAAATCTGCATCCAAACAACTGTAAACAACCTAGATCATGCAACAATCTAAATGAAAATTATCTCAGAATATATATGTGAACACTGTGAAGCATATCCGTGTATGTATGTGATTATCTAGAAGTAAAAATGTTTATAGATATTAAATTATCGAATCAAGTTCTTTTGAACATATCATAGCAAACAACAAACCCAAATCTCTACACACATATTTTCAATGTCACATATTACTGCAAAATCACATCATACCATCACTATAACTACACATCCAGCATTGCTAGCTATACAGACAAATATATCAATCAAATGTATCCATTAGTCTTCATTATACTTTTAGATCTATCAGATCTGAGCCTTGTCCTTGCTCCTTGGTGCACACCTATTTTAGATAGGATTATACATGAATAATCTATTTCATTGCACCATTAACGCCTTGATCTCCATCTCCTTATATAACTTTTGCCTTGCCCATTCCACATAAAAATCCTTTGCTAATGTTGACGGTATTCACTTGACAAGATCAAATAGACGTTATCCTCACAATAGTATGGGAAATTATCATGGAAATAGCCTCTTGTATCCAGTTTTCCATGGTTCATATTATGTACACAACTCTTGTTGATAGAACCTGCGTATGTACGTGAATGTTCTTCACAAGGGTCATGTATACTTTTCAAACTTCACATTTTTCATGCATCCTATGATTGAGTTGCCAATTCTCTTCCATAACCTCTATAATATCTGTGCCAATATTCCTATTATCTGCATTAGTTCCATAACCATAATATTATAACCAAGTTGACATCAAAGGCATCTTTATCAAATAGGTTACCATCAAGGACAACACATTAGCCATAATGCCAACAATCTCCCCTTTGGACTTGATGGAAACCAGTTTTGGTGTTTCGAAAGCACCAACAAACACCTAAAACACTAAGTCTTCTCTCCCCCTTTGACATCAAGGGAAAAGGGAGAATCTATTCTAAATGAACTACTTTCCCTTATGTCGTTCATCTCTATAAGTTTGATCTACTAATATGAATCATGAAATCTGCATACTGACCGTGCTCCCCCTAAGCATATATTGGACCTTCTAAAGATACACAATAAAAGAATATGGATTTTTGACTCAAATACATGGCTATCCATAAACAAATATGACCTTTCCTATCACCAATGACTCTATGCTCCCATGATTACATCAATCACCCAACATAATGGGGTTATACATTTGACACAATAGCCCATACATGACTGAATCTTACAATCATTACAACATGGGTATTTTCATGACATTTACATCAAGAGACATACATGACATCTATAACCATAAACAATAATCTCAATAATGAAATATCCTTTATAGAAAAACCATGATATTCATCAACAATCATCATGCTCCATATAAGCATATATAATAAACAACATAAATTTCATAATGATAACAACATGAACATTCTCTTCAACAAGAAGCAAAGTAATATAAGACAATGTAGCATCAATCTCTGCAATATCATCAACACATGACCAAATATGCAATGCTTACAAGAATCACTAAGAAACTATAGAAAAATCATAAGATTGTGCAATTGAGCTATGTCAGCAACTCATCCCCTTAACCTCGTGTCATGAAGGTCAACATGCTCTTTCCATATATAAGAGGAGACACAATCCTCAAGTAGAAAATACATATCGATCTCTTGTATCACAACACCATAAGTAGCATATACATGCATCAACAAAATATCTGCAAACAATGAGAATTTCTAGCATCATAAGTCATCAAGTAAAATAGAATTGGTCAACATCATATCCAACATCTTTAGTGAACATAGAATACATATCTTCCTTATCACATGAATTAAAAACTTTGTTAGGAAAAAATACTAATTTGGGGGGGGGGGGGTGTGGGCGGCGGGGTGGTGGGTGAATCAGTATTTTGACCACTTTCAATTTCAATTTCTTATTCTAATTAATATACGCTATTATTGTAAAGGAAACTAGCATATGTACGCGACTGTTATTATAGACACCCACGTATATCTAGATAAATTATCTAATCATCTGTATAGCATTGATCAGTGCATTATTATTCCATTATTCATCAATTAAATAGTACGTCTGAGAAGTTAATAAGTATATGGAACATAAACACACACAACCATATGAACACCGAATTTTTTAGGTGGAAACCCCCTGTGGGAAAAAACAACCGTTGTTGTTGTCTTCATCTTCTTCTTTTATTAAAAAATAATATTCTTACAATCTTGTACTAGCGCATACTTTAACCAGTACGTAGACTCCTACCTACAGAAGGCTACAACCTTCTCTCATTTTCTAGCTCCTACTGGAAGGAAGCTACAACCCACTTTATGAAGATTTCTATCTAAAGTACTTTTTGGGTGATTTTTCATAATGTTTCAAACTGAATCCACTATGAGCAATTATGAAATCAGCTACTCGAATACTAGATCATCAAATATTCTAATGTAACCAATGCAAATTGATCTATTCATAATAAATCATTCCAATGCATATCCACTGATCAATATATCAAGTCAAACATTGTTACCCATCACATAAACCAACTATCACCACTGCAAACCCTGATCAAACATGCATCAGATTGTATACACTACTGTTATTGTTCATACCTGTATATGTACGTGCTTCTCCTGAAGAATACCCATGTATATATCTCAAACTATTGATAATTGAATCTGAATCATTGTACCACTGAATCAATCACCCAAACATATATTGAAGCCAAAATAAATCACTGAACCAAATACATATTATCACATAGTAGCATCATCACTTAGTCAACTTCTAATTTATAATCATTTCTGCCCAATCACTACTATCAAACACAAATTATTGTAAGAGAGACTTCATCGACAGACAACAAAAAACACAATAAAATAGATCAACCATTATCATCAATTCATACTGCAAAACCCTAGTTTGTGTACATGACCCTTATAAGGCACATATGTACACACTTTTCATACTTGACACCAACATACAGATTTGTCCATATTCTAGAATATATATGTGACTAGGCAGAAGGATATTTGTGTATATACGTGATCTTGCAGAGGAAAAACAACATATAGATATGAAATCACTGAGTCATTCTTTCACTGCAACCACATAATATAATTTTCAACCCTTATTGTCTCATATTCATGACAAAGTGTCATTAACATCATAGATCTATCACAGTTAAATATTTTCAACAAACAAATCAAACAAATACATATGATACCATACTTCATATTTTTTTAGATCTGTGTCTTTTCCTTTCTCCTTGTTGCACACCTTTTTAAGATTAAATCATTCATATAAAATACAAAACTTGCACACTCAACACTTTGATCTCCATCTCCTTATATAGCTTAGGGATTAGCCAATACCTTAGGCCAATCCCTTAGTAATTTCAATGATATTCTTTGGCGGGATCAAATATCCATTGTCATGCTCATTAAAAGACCCCTGGTATTGAAAATACCATGGTGCAAAAATTGTATGTGATTTTTCTTCACCATACCAGTGTATGTACACGAGCTTTATTCACAGGACCCATGTATACTTTCCAAACTTTACCTTTATCATTCCTCTGCCTCTGAGTTGATATTTCCTTTTCTATCTCACATGTAGAATTTTCATAACAATCATGTTGACATATTTATCAACTAGGTTTCCATCAAGGACAACACATTAGTCATGATGCCAACAATCTCCCCCTTTGGACTTGATGGCAACCACTTTGGTGTTTAGTCATTGTTACGTAGTTACCACTACTTGTAGATACATGTAAACACATATGTAGACATACCAAGCTTATCTCCAAGAATTCTTCTCCAAACAACAAGCTACTCCACCCCTTTGACATCAAGGGAAAAGGGATAATCAATGTTGAATGAAGACTTCTTGCCCCCTTTGTAGAGAGGACCACTGATCTGCTGAATATGAACATTGACCATGCTCCCCCTAAGAAGATGTTGAATCTTCTAGAAGATATTGAAGGAAGTACATGACTCTATGGCTCAACCAAATATGAACTAAACTATCATCAAGGAATCATTCTTACATTAATCACCCAACATAGTGGGGTTACATATTTGACTCGACATTACATCAAATGCCCAAAATAATGGGATTACATACATAATTGACTTGACCCCAATAGTCAAAACATGTCTAAGTATTACAATGACGACATCAAGAGATACATATGACATTTATGACCAAGATCAAAGAAAGACCATGAGTCTTTAACAACCATCATATACCATATATGATCCCACATCATCATCATGTATCATCAACATATAGGAGAACCAAGGACAATAAAGCAACATAATATAATGATCTTTTTAAGCAACATATAGTCATCATCCAAAACTTTAGCAACAAATGTTTCATCAACAACATCACCAATCATAAGCATAATTATGTAACAAGGATTTACCAAGAAATCATAATGCCAACAATGCACTTCTAAAAATATAGCAAATGATGCCCCTGAACCACAATCTCTCCCTGAGATAGTCCCACTGTTTCTTCATCATAGAGAAACATATGCTACTGTCTAGAACAAAACTCGCGTATATACGCGACTTTCCTTCATGAGATCCATGTACAGAAAGTAAAATGTAATGATTTACAATATCATCTCCCCCTAAACATGAAAGATCTATTAGAATAATTAATAAAGTGATGAGGCAAAAGACCACTCCTAGTTTATGTATGAGATATTCAAAGGAATCATGTGGAATTGGATTTATAAATATATCTACAACTTATTCCTTTGAAGGGACAGATTCCAATTTTACCTTTTGTTCAAGCACCTACTCTCTCAGAAAGTGATATTTTATCGGAATATGCTTGGTTTTTGAGTGCATGACATGATTTTTTGAAATACTTATGGAGCTAGTATTATCACACAAAATGGGTATAGGTTGAGGACAGGTAATTTGAATGTCTTGCCATGTTTGCATCATCCATATAAGTTGAGTACAACATGATGAAAAAGAAACATATTCTGCCTCAATAGTAGATAAAGAAATGTAGCTTTATGTTTTTGCTGAACCATGATACCAAGCGAGGTCCCAAATAAAATTATCATCCACTAGTACTCTTTTGATCATCAATATTACCTTCCCAATTTACATATCTGTAAGCATGAAGTGAAAAATCTGCATCTTTGGGATACCATAGACCAAAATCTTGAGTTCCTTGTAAATACTTGAATATCCTCTTGATTGCACGGAGATGAGTTTCTTTAGGATTTGCTTGAAATTGTCCAACAATCCCAACTACATGCATAATATCTGGTCTCGTGCCTATAAGGTAGAGCAATGTTTTGATCATAGATTTGTATTTTGGTTGATTCATTGAAGGAGAATCATCATGTGAATTGATATTTCATCATGTTACCATTGGTGTGCATACATGCTTGTAGTATTACATTCCATATTTCTTCAAAATTTGTCTGAGGTACTTTGCTTGTGAGAGAAAGATACCATTCTTTGTTTGTTGAACTTGAAGACCAAGAAAGTATGTTAGTTCACCAAGTAGAGACATATCAAATTCGTGCTGCATAATTGAAGCAAATTCTTGACTCATTGTTTCTACATTACTTCCAAATATGATGTCATCTACATAAACAACAACTATTAAAATTTTATCTATATCAAATTTTATATATAGGTTATTGTCTATGGACCCCCTTTTGAAATCTTCTTGTTGAAGATATTTGTCAAGACAGGAATACCATGCACGAGGAGCTTGTTTTAATCCATACAAAGCCTTCTTGAGCTTGCAAATAATATTTTTATCGTTGCCTACAATAAATCCTTCAGGTTGGTCAATATAAACTTCTTATTCTAGATCCCCATTTAAAAATGTAGATTTACCATCCATTTGAAATACTTTGAAGTTATGAAAGATTGAAAGTGCAAGAAACATTCTTATGATTTCAAGTCTAGCTACAAGTGCAAATGTTTCTTCAAAATCTATTCCTTCCTGTTGAGAATATCCTTTCGAAACAAGTCTTTCTTTGTTTCTAATCACTTCTCCATTTTCATTTAGTTTGTTTTTTAGCACCAATTTGTCCCAATAATATTTTTATCATGTGGTCTTGGTACTAAATCCCATGTATGATTATTTTCTATTTGATCAAGTTCTTCATCCATTTCCTTAACCCATCATTCATATTTACTTTCTTAATTTACATTTTGAGGTTCAATTGTCGATAATAAGGCTAGGTAACTGGAAGTTCCAACAAGAGTTCCTCTAGTTTGTACTCTAGCTTCCTTTTCACCTAGAATTTGAGATTCTGGATGAATTTTATGAACATGCCTTGTTGAAGTCTTTTATGATGCTTATGTGCTTTCAATTCCTTGTTATGGTGCTTCATTAATTCCCTTTCCTACAACCTCTTGACTTGTTGTAGAAAAAAGTTCGTCATCTACTGGTGCTTCCATTTTGGTACCTATGGATGCTTCATCAATTACAACATCAATGCATTCAATAATATTTTGAAGTCTTTTTATATCATTTGCTTCTAGTGGAGTATCCAAGGAGAATTCATTCATCAACTCTAGATTCAAACTCTCCAAGCTTGTCATCATTATTCTTTATGTAACATTTTCTTCCAAAAATTCTAAAATGTTTGACAGTTGGAGGCCTAACAAACCATAATTCATAAGGTGTTTTATCACTATTTACCCAAATATGATCTTTGTTGAGGATATTCACGGTTGTATGTGTTGCTTCCCCCAGAAGGTATGAAGCATTCTAGACTCATCAAGCATGGCACAGGCCAATTGTTGGATTGTTGTGTTCATTCTCTCTGCCACTCCGTTGTGTTGAGGAGTAGAGAACCGCCTCTTAATACCATGTTATTCAAGAAAGTAAAAAACTCATCACATATAAATTCTCCTCCTCTATTAGATCTAAGACATTTGATTTTTAATTCTAACTCATTTTCTACTAAAGTTTTGAATACTTTAAATTTATCAAATGATTCATCTTTATGTTTCAATAAGCCAATCCAACACATTCTAGTAAAATCATCAATGAATAATATGAAGTATTGTTCACCTCGTGGAGACTTATTTTTCATAGGACCACACAAATCAGTGTGAATAAGCTCAAGTGGCTTATTTGAAGTACCTTCTTTAGCATTACACTAAAATTTGGTTTGCTTACTGAATTGACATGATTTTCATATATTGTTTTCTGGCAGATAGATGTTAGGCAAGTAATGTATTGCTCCCATTTTTCTTGACTTGTGTAATTGAGTGAAGCTTAGATGTCCCAATCTTTTGTGCCATAGCCAACTTTCTTATGATTTACTCAAGTAACAATGCTCTTGGTTGCCTTCCAAGACGTAGACATTACTTGGAGTTCTTGTTCCCTTTATTATGATCTTACCTGTATCAACATTTCGTACCACACAATTCTTTGATCTAGAAAAACCTCATGCCATTGGTCACATATTTGACTAACACTCATGATCTGAATGGAAAATGGTAGTTACCCATACTATTCCTCTACCCATGGTATTCATCCACCCATGGAATTTACCCATGGTATTGTAAGTGGCATCTACCCATGGTATTCATTCACCCATGGTATTTTCCCATGGTATTGTATGTGACATCAACCCATGGTATTCATTTACCCATAATAGTTACCTACCCATGGAATTTACCTGTGGTATTGTAACCAAAAAATACTATAAGTAATAAGTCACATTTTGTAAAAGGACAAATTGTCTGCCACAATGTAGCCTTTATGGTTATTATTTGTTTTAATAAAAAAAGTTTCTTTGTGGTTTTGTTTATTGGGTGTTCTCCTCTTTCTTCTGGTATTTAAATTTTTTAGATCTTGGGGGCCTCTCCCCCCAAGATCCATTTCAATTTTTCAGATCTTGGGGGGCCTCCCCACGAGATCTAGATCAGTAGTATCAAAGTCATGTTACGACTCCATGGAAATGAGGGTTTTATGCACATCAATTTCAATTTTTTGCAGAAATATTCAACAATCTTCTTGCATGTGCTATGACCTCCATAGAACACTTTCTTCAGAAAAGTAGGAAGAATTTTCTTTTTCTCATTTTTTTTGCAGGATTTTCTTTTTGGGTGGCAATTTTATAGATCAAATCTAAAATTTTTGGTAAAATTTCTAGAAAAGAAAATATAGATATGGATCATTTGCGAAAAAATAACCAAATTAAAAAAAAAAATGCCTGAATTTGAGTCGGATGGGGAGATATCATTGATTTAAAATCAGTTTTATTGCAGAAATTTTTCTGACGACAATTCATGGACGACGAATCTCCTATCATTTTTTTGCAATTTTTGTACAAAATTTTAGAAAAATGATTGTAGATCTGAGCTCCTCTTGAAAAATCACCCAATTTAAAAAAAAATGGGTTGGATCTTCGTTTGTCATGGGTATTGGTCATCCACAAATCCACACTTCATCGAAATCCATTTGCTAGGCCACACACTATTAGTATCACAGTTGGTCATAGGCATGACAGGGTATCTCTATCCTCAGATCTTCATTTGTCATGGTTATGGGTCATCCACAAACCCACACTTCATCGAAGTCTATTTGCTAGTCCGCACACTGTTAGTATCACAGTTGGTCACAATAATTATAGGGTATCTCTATCCTCGTATCTTTGTTCATCACGATTATGGGTTAACCACACAAACCCCTTCTCTTTACTGGCTCTTCATATTCAATACAGGATTCTCAGGAGGGAAATTCACGCAATGAGGACCATTTCTTCTTAAGGAGGGAGGAATGTTCTAAATTGAAAATGGTAGCTACCCTTGGTATTCATCCACCCATGGAATTTACCCATGGTATTCATCCACACATGGAATTTACCCTTGGTATTGTAAGTGGCATCCACCCATGGTATTCTATGTGACATCAAACCATGGTATTCATTCACCCATGGTTTTTACCTACCCATGGAATTTACATGTGGTATTGTAACCAAAAAAGGCTAAGTAATAAGTCACATTTTGTAAAAGGACAGGTTGCCCACCACAATGTAGCCTTTATAGTTATTATCTGTTTTAATAAAAAAAATCTTTGTGGTTTTGTTTATTGGGTGTTCTCCTCTTTTTCTTCTGGCATTTCAATATTTCAGATCTTGGGGGCCTCTCACCCCAAGATGCATTTAAAATTTTCAAATCTTGGGGGCCTCCCCCCAAGATCTAGATCAGTGGTATCAGAGCCAAGTTACGACTCGGTGGGAATGAGGGTTTGATTCATATCAATTTCAAAGTTTTGTTAAAATATTCAACAATCTTCATTCACGTTCTATGACCTCCATAGAGCACTTTTTTTGGCAAAGTGGGAAGAATTTTCTTATACTCATTTTGTTTGCAGGAATTGTTTTTTGGGCGACAAGTTTGCAGATCAGATCTAAAATTTTTGGTAAAAAATTTAGAAAAGTAAATAACAAATCTGGATTATTTGTAAAAAATACCAAAATTCAAAAAACAAATTTGGCCGAATTGGAGTCCGGATGAGGAAGATATCGCTCATTTAAAATCAATTGTGTTGTAGAAATTTTTCTGATGACAATTCATGGACAACAATTCTCCTATCATTTTTTTGTAGTTTCTATACAAAATTTCATAAAGATCTAAGCTCCTCTTGAAAAATCTCCCAATTTAAAAAACAAATTGGTCATATCTTCGTTTTTCATGGTTATTGGTCATCCACAAATCTACACTTCATCAAAGCCTATTTGCTAGGTCACACATTGTTAGTATCATAGTTGGTCACAAACATTATAGGGTATCTCTATCCTCAGATCTTCATTTTGCATGGTTATGGGTCATCCACAAACCCACACTTCATCGAAGTCCATTTGCTAGTCTGCACACTGTCAGTATCATAGTTGGTCATAATAATTGAAGGGTATCTCTATCCTCGGATATTCGTTCTTCATGGTTATGGGTTAACCACACAAACCCTTCTCTTTACTCGTTCTTCATATTCAACACAGGCTTCTCAGGAGGGAAATTCACGCAACGGGGACCATTGCTTCTTAAGGAGGGATGAATGATCCGAATGGAGTGGTAGCTAACCATGGTATTCATCCACCCATGGTATTCATTCACCCATGGCATTTTCCCATGGTATTGTATGTGACATCAACCCATGGTGTTCATTCACCCATGGTATTTATTGACCCATGGAATTTACTTGTAATATTGTAACCAAAAAAGGCTATAAGTAACAAGTCACATTTTGTAAAAGGATAGATTGTCTGCCATAATGTAGCCTTTATAGTTATTATACGTTTTAATAAAAAAAAGTTTCTTTGTGGTTTTATTTATTAGGCGTTCTCCTCTTTTTCTTCTGGCATTTCAATTTTTGAGATCTTGGGGTCCTCTCCCTCCAAGATCCATTTCAATTTTTTACATCTTGGGGGCCTCTCCCTGAGATCTAGATCAACTCAAAAAGTTATGTCTTAATCCATCAAAAAACAAAACATTTACGGATTTAACCTTATCCTTTAGTAAAAAGGTTCCTTTCCCTTTAATAACAATAGGTGAACTATTTGCAAAGGTTACATTCTTTTCTTTCTTTATTTCATTAAATGACATAAACTTATCTTTATCACCTATCATATGCTTTGAGCATCCACTATCAATGTACCATAGATTTTCTTAATCTCCTGCATACAAAGCTAAACCACAATTTTCAGATTCTATAGTTTTCCTTTTCCATACCTTGGATGTTGTTTCCTTTTGTTTATTTTGAAGAGTTGGTCTCATTTTGATTCTGCATTCTGTCTCTTTATGCCCAAAGTTATTGCAAAAGGAGCATTTTGTTTCATCTTGGAGAGGTGAGAAAGTATTATAAGAGTATTTCTTTAATCCAATCTCATTATTTTGTTTTCTTTCTTCTCTAGTCATGATAGTTTTATAAGCGACACATTGAGCAGGCTTATGACCAAAATTATGACATGTGAAACATTGACCATTGAAGTAGAAATTCTTGGGAGGTGTAGTTTCCCTTTTGAGTGTGATAAGGATGGTTTACCTGAGAGACATTTGATCCCTCATTCCTTTTCTAAGAGCTGGAATTTTGTTGAATTCTTCCCTTTACTACATTGAGATAGCTTCTTGTACTTGTTTTAGAATATTTTACAATCTTTGATGATTCTCCATTGTATCTAAGACCTATTTTTATTAGGTGAGAGAGTTTTATTTTGATGACTTCTTCTAGGATCTCATATCCTTTAGCAAATCTAAGGTTTAGACCTTTTCTTTTCTCAAGTTCCTTTCTTAGACTTACTATTTCCAGTTCTAACTTTTCATTATGCCTCTCTCTTTCTAGAATTTGTTTCTTCAATGCCACTTTTGCTAATTTAGCTTCTTCTAGATAAATTTTAATATGAGTTATTTATTCAATGAGATTATCCTTTTCTTCTAGGACATCCATAAAAATGTCATCAGACTCATCAATACATTTATCTTCAAATTCCATAAGTAATTGATATTCTTGATCAGACTCACCTTCTTCACCATTCGAAATAACATCACTATCGTCGTGTGTGTAGAAGCATTTCTTGTTTTTAAACCTTCCTCTAAAATTTACTTATGAAAAATTCTTCCCTTTTTCATGGTTTTCTTTATAAGGTCATTTAGAAGCATAATTACTAACCCTTCCAAGAGAAAAACATTGAAATATATCTTACCTATAAATCTGTCGGTTCCTACTTGGAGTTTCTTTAAGAAGTTCACTTCTTTTTCATTTGATACATAACTTGATTACTTAAGATCCTCCTTTTATTTTCCTTTATATTTGGTTTTGAATGTTGCTTCTCCAATATATGAGGGACCCTCTTTTCTCATTTCATAAGTTTTAAATATCCCATGAAGCTATTAAACAGTAAGGTTCTTCAAATCATGCATTTATTCAATGTAATATACTTTTGAATCGAATTTTGGGGTTAGATATCTTAGGATTTTATCAACAAGCATTGAATCTTTTATTTCATCACCAAGATTTCTCATTGAATTAACAATCTCATCTACCCTAAGAAAGAAACTTGCAATACTTTCATCACTGTGCATTCCAAGAGTTTCATATTGAATTCTAAATATTTGAGGTTTGACACTCTTTAGGTCTTAGTGTCACCTTCATAACTTTGGACGATCTTGTCCCATATAAATTATTCTTATCTAATCATATGTACAACATTGATCAATGCATTATTATTTCATTATTCACTAATTAAACAGTAAGTATGAGAAGTTAAGAAGAAATTATACCATAAACACACACAAAACCATATGAACACTGAGATTTTTTTTGTGGAAACCCAATGTGGAAAAAAACCACCACTGTTGTTGTCTTTGTCTTCTTATTTTATTAAAGAATAATACTATTATAATCTTGTACTGACACTTAATTTAACTAGTACATAGGCTCCTCCCTACAGAAGGCTACAACCTTCTCTAATTTTCTAGCTCCTACTGGAAGGGAGCTAGAAACCCCTTTGTGAACATTTCTATCCTCAACTCTTTGTGGGTCACTTTTTAGAATGTTTCAAACTAGATCCACACTAAACAATTATGAAATCAACTACTGAAATACTGGATCATCAAATCTTCTAGTGTAACCAATGAAACTTGATCTATTCAGAATAAACCATACCAATATATAGCCACTCATCAATATATCAAGTCAAAAATTATTACCCATCATTGAAACCAACTGTCACCACTACAAACCCTGATCAAACATGCATAAGATTGTATAAACTACTATTATTATTCATACCTACGTATGTATGTGCTTCTCTTGAAGAATACCCACATACAAATATCAAAATATTGATAATTGAATCTGAATCATTGTACCACTGAATCAATCACCCAAATAGATACTGAAGCCAACATAAATCACTGAACCAAATACAAATTATCACATAGTAGCATCATCACTTAGTAAACTTCTAATTCATAATCACTTCAGCCCAATTAGTATTTTCAAACACAATTTATTGTAAGAGAGACTTCATGGAAAAGAAAATAGATCAGCCATTATCGTCAGTTCATACTGCAAAACCTTAGTTGGTGTACATGAACCTTATAAGGCACTTTTGTGTATGTTTTCACGTTTCATATTTGACACCAACATATAGATCTGTCCATATTGCAGAATATATGCATGAATAGTGAGAAGGAGATTTGTGTATGTACATGATCTTGCAGAGGAAAACCGACATATAGATCTAAAAATCATCGAGTCATGCTTTTGCTGCAACTTCGGAATATACTTTGCAACCCTTACTGCCTCATATTCATGACATAGTATCATTAACATCATAGATCTATCATAGTTAGATATTTTCACCAAGCAAATCAAACAAGTACATCTGATACCATACTTCAATTTTTTTTAGATTTGTTTCTTTTCCTTACTCCTTGGTGCACACTTGTTTTAGATCAAATTATTCATAGAAAATACAAAACTTGCACACTCAACACTTTGATCTCCATCTGCTTATATAAACTACAAGAAAAAAGGACATTGGTGAGGGGCAAAAAATGTCACCATAAGCTCATTGGTGACGTTCAAAAGAGCCTTCGTCACCAAAAAATGAACGTCACCAAAGGTGGCATCGCCAAAAGTATAGGTATTGTAGTGACATTCAAAGTCCATCACCAATAATGATTTATAATGATGGATAGCGACTGTCACCATTTCATATGAGCAATGGTGATGGACGATAGCCTTCGTCACCAAAAACTGAACGTCACCAAAGGTGGCGTCACCAAAAGTATAGGTGTTGTAGTGACATTCAAAGTCCATCACCAATAATGATTTATAATGATGGATAGCGACCACCACCATTTCATATGAGCAATGGTGACGGACCATAGCCTCCGTCACCAAAAATTGAACATCACCAAAGGTAGCGTCACCAAAAGTATAAGTGTTATGGTGGCATTCAAGGTCCATCACAAATATTGATTATAATGATGGATAACGACTGTCACCATTTCTTTTGAACAACAACGATTTATTGTGATGGATTTTTCATGACCGTCACTATTGATGCATATTTATGTTGACGTTTGATGATTGTCACCAAAAGTTGCATTGCCAGAAGTATAGGTGTTGTGGTGACATTCAAGGTCCATCGCGAAAAATGATTATAATGGTAGACACCGACCGTCACCATTTCATATCAACAACAACGATTTATGGTTATGAATTTTTGAGGGTTGTCACTATTGATGCGTGTATATGGTGACATTCATTGACCATCACCATTTCATATTTTGGTGAGGGTCGAAAAATATCACCAAAGCTCATTCGTGATGGTCAAAGAGCCTTTGTCACCAAAAAATGATCATCTTCATTTGTTATGGATGTTAGGGCATGATGGAATTGAACCACCAACCTCCTGCTTGTAAAGCAGGTGCTCTTCCGTTGAGCTAGCACCCTTTAAAGAATTATACTTTTAAAATTAGCCATTGAAACTTCATAAATTGTAAATTCTACAACTTTCAATAATTTAAAGTCTCGACAATATTTTAATAAACAAGCAAAGCATCATCGAAACTGCATGTCCCTACCTAATGGTTATTGAATTTATGAAAAGTGGGTGAAGGGAAAAATAGTTATGTATAAGAGAATCAATATGTTCAGTTGAATACTCAATTATAAGTGAAACTCTAAAGACATTTATAACCTATAAATGACCTATAGCTAGCAAATGCACCAAATATTGCAAAGGAAAAGTCATAAGTGGATAGCATATGGAAGAAGAGGAGGTAGGGACTTGGAACCCTTATACATCTTGGCATGCCTTAGCACTTGGCACATCTTAGCTTGTTTGAAATGTCTTCATATTATCTAGCACATGTTAACATGCCCTAGCATTCCCTAACACACCTCGTCAGTCACGACCTCACAACTAGAATTAGATTTTTCCATGACTTGGGAACCTTACATTCACTAGAACACCTTGGCACTCCCTAGTTGTCATGCCCTCTGTTATCGTCCACAATGTTCCACGCTGATAAGGAGATCGATAGAGGTAACCATAGACCAAGATTTTAGTTTGGTAGCTAACCCTACCAAACCAGAGAGGGCTCTCTCTATGAAATCACAACCAAGAGATGATTGGAATGCAAAGGATTTTAGGCTAGATAGCTAGGCTCAGGTGGGTTTTTGGAAATTTTTTGGACTTGGAACTCTGTCCACTGGTGTCTTGTTTGGTAGATACTTTGTCAAGGAGGCAGGGACTTGGAGCCCTATCTAGGATAAAGCACTTAACATGCATGATAGAAGCTCCCAAGAACAGAGTACCTCTTACCTAGAAGAGTGTCCCCTGCTCAAAATATACAACCCTTCTCTATTGTACACTTTTCTTAAAGATAAATATGTGCATAAAATAATACTAGAAAAACACCTAAATTAAGAAAAGTGAGCATCTAAGTCAAAATATAAAAGTATACTAAATATGGCTCTATATAAGTTTGGGAAACACCAAACAAGCATGCTTGCATACAAAAACCATATGATGCCTAAAATCAAACCATATGTTTTGAAATTTGTTTTGAAGTTGGCCAAACTTTGAACCTCATGTTCAAGTTTAGCGAACCCTGTGTCTTAAGATTAACTTTATAAGAAGATTCATTCCAATCAACTGTCCAAACCTGTAGTAGTCTTGGTAGGACAAAGGTGTGCTAATTATTTTGTGCCCTACTTGTGCTTCGGTGTGTACTAGTCTCCTAATTCCCCCACTCATTGTGCATAGAAAAATTTTGTTGGATAGTGTAGAACCTAGCTTTGAAAACCCAGGGAGAAAACATATGAAATAGGCAATGAAATGCCTATCTTCATCTTTTATAAACTTCTTATGCAAGTTGACCAGTTAGGTTTGGGTGGGTTTGATTGATTTTTCCAAGCATTAGCTGGTTCAAAAATCAATTGACCCAAGTTGACCTATTTTGGTTGGTTCCAAATGAAACTGACTCAGTTAAGGGGTATGGTCATGTTGACTCAGTGATTTCGAGTCAACTTGGATGATTCATGATACTGTGTTTGTAGTGACTTCTATCATTGTTAAATCATTCTCTAAGGATCCATGTCTTATAGATTGCTAATATATTGTTGAAAATATAATGGTTTTGTGTCATTCAAAAAATGGTTACAGTAAGTGCCTATGGTATGTACCCATGTATCTTTTGTTGATAGTTTTTTCTTGCATTAAAATGTGGCAAGAATTTGGGTGTAAATTTAAGGAAGCTAATTTTGCTTACAAAGTTAAGTTACTCAAAGCTTCTTGATCTAAGATGCCATGGATGGGGGTATATATTTTACCAAAGTTTTCCTAGACTTGTACCTAGTCCCAATTGCAATGAATGACTTACATAGTCCCACTTCTCCATGAGGGGTAAACGGTATGTGGGAATTGAACTTTAATGGGGAGATTAATACCCCCCTTGTTTTATCAACAAACCAAACCTCTATGGACTTCTGTAATGATTTTGAAAATGTTTATGAAATTAGATGGTTATTTGGTGAAATGAAGTATCTACAAAAACTAAGGGTTCAAGAAGATGGAGAGTATTATTTAATAGTTGTTGGATTAAGTTCTCAAATAAAGTATGATTTTATGTCCTGTTGTTCTTCTATTGGATCAAAGATGCATAAAAGTTGTTTTTTCTTCTATGGTTCTTTGTACAATGTAAAAGAGGGGTGTCCTATAACCCCTACTAAGGCTCAAATCTCCCATAGACATGTTTTGGCTGTGGTGGGCCATCTCGCCTGCATAAGAAGGCCTCCAGGGGAGTTTTACGAGTTCAAGTCTAAGATATATTTGGCAGAGTAGATTTAGCTAAGTCTTAACTTTTAGCTAACAAATTCGTTTAAGGGTTGTAAGTAGGCTACATCTCATTTTCATATTTTCATATTGTGAATCTTTTTGCCAATTCAATATGAGGAATTTTAATTAGTTAAGAGGTTGTTTTCCTTTCCCCATTTCTTTCTCTAGGTTGGTTTCATTCTGAAGAATTTTTTTTACATATTTTTGGTATCTTTACTCTATGTCAATATCTATTGTTTTGTGACTATGTAACAATTATCACTCCTAAATTATCTTTTGAATGTTTTAATCTCTTTATTATCCTTGTTCAATATATCATGATTCAAACATGATATCATTTAGGGATACAAGCGAAAGACTTTTGCTAAGTTATATTAGAACTCATGTTCTGATCAAAACTACTTTGGGACTTGTTTCTATCATGCTCTACTATTTTTCCTATTTTTCTTCGTCCTAGAAATCATATTGTTCTTACATCTGTCGTGGATAAGTGTTATAAAAATATGAAAAGGTTAACAATTTATTGTTCTATTCATTCTTGTAGAAAAGTTGAATTCTGTATGCTTGTATCTTCATTATACTCTTTGTGTCGTATTAACTGTTGTTGCTATCTCTGATTCTTGCAATCTCTTTTTTCTTTCAACATTGTAACTAAAAATAATAGAAGTAAATAAAGAAATAAATAGTGGATATAATTTCCTTGTGTTCATTATTTTTCCACCTGTTTAAAAATCCCCACAATCCTCATATCCATTCATTATTACTCCCATATATGTGTACAATAGTCAACTTCCTCTTTCCTTGTATGGTATAAAGGGTTTGTGAAGAAGAAAACACAGAGCTATGCTATCGTGAGGAGAAACTACTCTAAACATAATATAGTAGGATTAGCTACAACTCATGAGTAATAGTCATATCCTTATATTTAATAATATACATTAGGCTATTTCAATTTAACGAGTGATATATGAGCTCCTACCCTTTATTTGAATGTAATTTTGTTTTTGTAGCTCCACTATTCAATATTGTTTTTCATCTAGATCCTAACGTTTAATTAGAGATGGGTGTTAATATTTTCTTAATTTAACTATGCAACATGGATTACCTTGTTTTTCTTGAATTTGCGTAAGACATTGAACAATAGTGTTCTTCTTCAATGCATTGAAAATGTTGACGTGCTAGAGATGTAGATGTTATTCAGACTTTTTGCTTGAAAGGAAAGCCTCTTTTTTTATCTGCTATGCTTTCAAATTTGCATAAATTATTTGTGCTAGTATATCTAGCTATAATTTTTCTATTACCTTCTTTGATTAGACATTTATTTTTGATCAAAATCAATTATGTAATTTTGGAAGTAAATTGTGTTATTCCAAGTACCTAAGGAACATTCTTAGCTTTTTGTAGATATCATCTCCAAGTACAATATTACCAACATTACAAATTTGAATTTTTCATAACCACTTGTTTCAATATGACATATGTTTGGTGGTGCCTGAAGTTAGATATCAAACACTTTGTGATGCATCTCATTGAGAACTCCAAAACAAAAAAATCATTCTCCTTTTCTTCATTGAACTTATTCCTGTTATTTCCTCTACCTCTTATTTTTTTTTCATTTAATTTGATTCTTTTGAAATTCTCATTGTTTCTAATGTCAAGGTATTTCAATGTGACCACTTTTTTTGCAATAATTGCAATGTTTCCATGTATTGTTATGTTAGCTGGAATTAACATAAGACGTACCTTGTACAGGGAGATTATTACTCCTCTATTCGTTGTTCCCACCTCTTCTTCCTCAACCTTTACTACAACCTCTTTCTTTTTGTCAAAAGCTTTCTTTGTCAGCTAGTTTTCTCTCACATTCAATCAACATTCCACCAACTGAAGCATCCCTACAACTTCTTCATATAAAGAAATGTTTGTCTTGGAAAATACAGAGTGTGGGTCAAAATTTGCAAATCATTTATACAAGTGAGGGTATGTGTTTGTTGTTATTTCAACGCTTGAGATGACTTAATGTAATTCCCTTGTAATAAAGTAAGTAATAAATTGATTTAAAAGTGAGGTATATGCCTGACAAATAGGAGTCTAACTCTACAACTCTAATTTACTGGCATGAAATATTCAATTGTAAATGCCCGATCTCCTATAGTGCAAATTTCTAGATAAATGGCTAGCCTAAATCTATCCATTGTCCACATATCCCAAAACACCATGTATGTCTAGACTCTGGTTGTGTGTGAGAGAGGGGAGATCACATAAATAATCCATTATCAAAAGAAAAAGTTAAAGCACAAAATTCTATGGAGATATTTTTTTTAATTTTATTACATACCTTAGAAAGTTTGAAAGGACAGAACTGAAGCTTTGTTATAGCTCCAAACCTCACTCTTGATGTTTGTGATGTTGCACTCATGGCCTAGGGCAACCCCTCCTTCCAGACCTGGTCCAAAATTTAAAAAATAGTGTTTTACTCCCTATACACGACATTGCCCTGAGCTAAACGCGTGTGTACGCGGGTCTGTGTATACCCAACCCGCGTATATGTCTTAAAACACTTAAAAAAATTAAATCTCCTTAATTTCGGGTGGAGGTCACGGGTTTCACTTGTTGATTACCTATTATTGCCTGTGGACCAACTGTTCCCAATGAATTCCCAACTAAAAAACTACTTTGGGAGAAGTATAAAAGGCTTCAATGGGAAGGCCTAAAGAGGAGAGAATAGAGAGAAAGATCACTCTGCTAAGATTATCCCTCACTAGGTCTGAAGATCCTAGTGCTTCCAGCACTTCCCCCATTTACAGGAAACCCTTGTTTCCTTGTGTGATGATGTCTTTCTACTACTTGAGATATCATGGAGTAAGTCATGGAAGGAGTTTGTTGAAGGCTTGAGACTGGACGAATCTGGAGGAAGGTTCCGCTTGGAGCCTGCGAAAGGACAACTCATGTGAAATCATTCCTTTCTGTACTTTAGTTATCTATAATAAAAGAAACACTTGTCTTTGTTCCTGATATAAATCTTCTTCATGTTTATGATATCAATGTTATGATTCACATATGAATGGTTGTTTTAATTATGTAACTAACTACCTTTCAATATGCTATGAAGATGATTTCTTTATGATGCTTCGTCCATATGCTGCTATACTTTCTTGAATTGATTGTTTTGCAGGTTGAAGGAGCAAAAGGAACTCCAAGAGGGTTTGGAACCTGGCTGGATCTTCCCAAACGAAGGACCCCCAGGTACGCCTCTCATCGTAGAGTTTGTTTATATTAGCATCATGGCTGTGTGGAATGTGTGTTTCTCTGAGTAGATAACCTCCAATCTGCTAGGGTATCAACCCAAGACCCTAGGGGAATTTATCCCTTAACAAGCTTCCCTCTCCTTTCACACTTCATTAAATATGCCCCTTTTCCAATGAAGATGTGTTGGAATTATGACACAGTTTTGGCACAGGTTTGGCTCGATGACATAAGTGTTGTCCTTGATGGCAACTCACTCAAATAGTAGATCACAAGTTCAGGCTCTCAAAATAGTAGAAAATGAGATACCCGCAGGTTCTTGTTCACAAAGCTACAGACATCGGCAGATTCTGCAGGTGTGCCAATCAAAAGGTGCGGAAATATCCGCAGGTGTACCGAAAAAAAAGTGCAGACATAAAGTACATGCACTTTCATGCAGAGAAAAAAAAACACGCGCATGTGTGAAATCTTATGGTTGGTCCATGGTATTTAGTCCGACATTTTTGATCCTATGTTTTGGTCCGTGGTTTTGCATCTAAAGTATTGAACCCAGGTTTTGGGTCCTTAGTATTGGATCTCTATGGTTTTGGACCATGGTTTGAGTAAGGCCTAGTCTATAAAAAGGAAAGGAGATCATTTGGCTGGGTACAGATGTGTTGAATATCTTAAGAAGAGCAAGATCTGAAATACTGGTGATCGGTTGGTGAGTTATAGCTGGAGCTGAATCAAGGAGAAACCTGAGCATTACAAGACAGATCTACTGATGGGTCGAGATCTCTTTGGAGCATGATCAGATTTGTAAATTTGATAGTCTAGGGTATAATTGAAGTCTAATAAATTATCTATATCCGTAGGTCTGACACAACGCAGGTACGGAGACTCGTAGGCTAGACACAGCGCAGGTGCAGAGACCCACAGGCTAGACACAGCGCAGGTGTGGAGACCTGCAGGCTAGACACAGGGCAGACGCGGATGTAGGCAGGGTTGACACAGCGCAGACATGGATACCCGCAGGCTCGGCACAGCACAGGTGCAGATACCCGCAGGCTCGACACAGCAGAGGTGCAGATACTCGTAGGTTTCTATTGGTGAAGTTGCGGACCTTTCTTGAAATATGTTTTAGTTGCTTTTGTCTATTACTGCAGTGTTCAGGGTTCTGAATTGGTGTCTGGTTGCTATGTGCTGAGAAATTATTGATTCAGTATTTGTACAAGGAAGTTGGTTGATTGCAGATCTATTTGATGTTTGATTGATATTCATGGATCCAGTCTGAAAATTTATGAAATGTGGTCCCTGGAAAAAAAGAGAAGGTTGAAGCCTTCAGTAGGTCAGCACCTACGTACTAGTACCTCAGCTAGTACAAGAGCTAAGGGGGTTGTAGCTCCCTTCCAGGAGAGTTTGGAGAACGAGAGAAGGTTGTAGCCTTCTGTAGCTTGAAGCCTGCATGCTGGTATAAGATTGCACCAGTACAGAATCATTGTAAAAAGAAGTTTCTAATTGAAAGAAGATAGAGACATATTGTAGCAGGTGGTTTTCACCCACATTGGGTTTCCACCTTATATCTTGTGTTCTTTGGTGTGACTGTCTACTCTATTCTTCTTGTTCTTGTTTACTGTTATATGGTTCTGACACACAGATTAATGATCAACATCTGAAGAATAAATTAAATTATAAGTCTAGAAGGTATACACAAGTTTCATTAGTCAGATTTCCAAATGTTTGTATAAATTGAAAAAGAATTTGATAATACTGATTCACCCCCCCTCTCAGTGTTATTTTCAACAATTGGTATCAGAGCAGGTCCTTAAGGAAAAGCTTGATCGCTTGAAGGAAGATCTATCATCATGAGCAACTACGAAAAGGAAGCATCTATCAGGCCACCAATTTTTGATGGGAGCAACTTCGTCTATTGGAAGGTAATAATCATTACCTATCTTCAATCTCTTGGTACAGAAGTTTTGGATATTGTGGAAACAGGATACACATTTCCATCAACAACTCCTACAGATGCAGCTGGTAAGAAGCAGTATGAAACAAATGCAAAAGCTGTCAATACTCTATTAGGAAGTCTATCTCAACCAGAATTCATCAAGGTTATGTAGCTCAAAAGTGCAAAAAAAATATGGGACAAGATTGTTCTGAGCTATGAAGGAGATGAAAAGGTAAAACGAACAAAATTACAAACTCTTAGAATTCAATATGAAAGTCTCAGAATACATAACGATGAAAGTGTGGCTAGCTATTTCCTACATGTAGATGAGATCGTAAATTGTATGAAAAACTTGGGTGAAGAAATAAAAGAAGTTGTTTTGGTTGAAAAGGTTCTAAGATCTTTGTCTCCCAAGTTTTATTCAAAAGTTTCTACCATAGAGTAGAAGCAGAACCTACAGAGCCTTACCATGTCATAGCTGCACAGAATTCTAACTGCTTACGAAATGAGAAAAGGAGGACCATTAGACAGGAGAGAAGCTACATTCAAGGCTTCAGGAAAAGGAGATTACTATGAGTCAGGGAATA
>APFE030438745.1:236389-267313 GCA_000404065.3 Pinus taeda
ATTCTTGGAAATGATCCAAAACTTGTATGCAGACTCAAAAAGGCTCTCTATGGCCTTAAACAGGCTCCAAGGGCATGGTATTATCAGTTAGATAAGTACCTCCATCAATAAGGTTTTATAAAAGGATCAAATGATAGCAATCTATATATAAAAATTGACAATGATAAGTTGTTGATACTTGTTGTGTATGTTGATGATGTCATCTTCGGTGGCAATGAAGAAGACATGAGTCAAAATTTTGCCTTGGTAATGCAGAAAGAGTTTGAAATGTCCATGCTTGATGAGCTCACATATTTTCTTGGTTTACAAGTCCAACAAAACAAAGATGACATTTTTCTATCACAAACCAAATATCTCAAGCAGATCTTGAAGAAATATGGGATGGAGGATTCGAAACCAGTATGTACCCCTATGGTGACAGGATGCAGCCTCAGCACAAATGATGAATCGGTAGCAGTACATCAACCAACCTATAGATCCATGATTGGTAGTCTGCTCTATCTAACAGGTACCCAACCAGACATTATTCATGTAGTGGGAATAGATGGAAGGTTTCAGGCAAATCAAAAGGAAACTCATCTTTAGGCAGTTAAGAGAATTTTCAAGTATCTTCAAGGAACTCAAAACTATGGCTTATGGTATCCTAGAGGTACAGATATCACACTTCATGCGTACACAGATGCGGATTGGGCAGGAAGCGTGGATGACAGGAAAAGCACTAGTGGTGGTGCATTCTTCATGGGTCCTAGATTAGTATCTTGGTTTAGCAAGAAACAAAGCTCTATTGCGTTATCTACAGCTGAAGCAGAATATGTAGCTATGGCATGTTGCACACAACTCCTTTGGATGATGCAAACATTGCAAGATCTTCAAATCACATGTACTCCACCTATCTCCATTTTTTGTGATAATACAAGTGCAATCAATATTTCAAAGAATCATGTCATGCATTCAAAGACTAAGCACATACTGATCAAGTATCATTTTCTCCGAGAACAAGTGCTTGAACAAAAGGTCAAATTGGAGTATGTTCCCTCCAAGGAACAAATTGCTGATATTCTCACCAAACCAATGCCCAGGGAGACCTTTGAATACCTCAGACAAAAGCTGGGGGTAGTTGATGCATCATCTTGCTGTTGAATCTTGTCTGTTTCAGAGATTGTTGTACACGAGTTTCATATGGGTATACGCGTACATACGCTAGTACAGTCGACTTGAAGAAAAGAAAGGATGAGAAGAGTCTGATATGGGTCTGTCAGAGACCATCTGACACAGGTTCAGGGGGAGCATATATTCTTCTAATAATGCATTGTTGGAATTATCGTAGAAGATCTTGGTTCAATTCTTCAGTTGTTTTGATGTCAGGAGGAGCAAGTGCAGAAGGAGAACATGGATATTGAACCATGATTGACAATTGCTGCTGATATTATGTCTTATATTTCTTTTGTCAAGGTCATGTAATGGCCTGTCTTGGTTGCCCCACTATGCCTGGGATGGATAATGTAATGTGCTTATTATATCATGTATCCCCTCTTGGTTGGGAGTCGTATGTATGAAGTCTTTGGTGATAGGAAGGTTAGTTATGATGTATAAAGTCAGATTTCTTTTATATAACATCTTCTTGCAGATCTTGCCTATATGTCAGGGGGAGCTTGGACATCATAGCAGAGTAGAGATTTCAGCATGTACTCTAGGGGAGCATAACCCTTTGCCCTTGATGTCAAAGGGGGAGGAAAGACCTTGAGTGACTTTGGGTTGCCATCAAGTCCAAAGGGGTAGATTGTTGGCATTATGACACAGGTTTGGCTCGATGACATAAGTGTTGTCCTTGATGGCAACTCACTCAAATAGCAGATCACAAGTTCAGGCTCTCAAAATAGTAGAAAATGAAATACTCGCAGGTTCCTGTTCACAAAGCTGCGGACATCGGCAGGTTCCGCATATGCGTCGATCAAAAGGTACGGACATATTCGCAGGTGTACCGAACAAAAAGTGCGGACATAAAGTACATGCACTTTCATGCAGAGAAAAAAAAATGCATGCATGTGGGAAATCTTATGGTTGGTCCACGGTATTTAGTCCGACATTTTTGATCCTATGGTTTTGGTTCGTGGTTTTGCATCTAAAGTATTGAACCCAGGTTTTGGGTCCCTAGTATTGGATCTCTATGGTTTTGGACCATGGTTTGAGTAAGGCCTAGTCTATAAAAAGGAAAGGAGATCATTTGGCTGGGTACAGATGTGTTGAATATCTTAAGAAGAGTAAGATCTGAAATACTGTTGATCGGTTGGTGAGTTATAACTGGACTTGAATCAAGGAGAAACTTGAGCATTACAAGACGGATCTACTGATGGGTCGAGATATCTTTGGTGCATGATCAGATCTGTAAATCTGATAGTCTGGGGTATAATTGAAGTCTGATAAATTATCTATACCCGTAGGTCCGACATAGTGCAGGTGCGGAGACCCGCAGGCTAGACACAGCGCAGGTGCGGAGACCCGCAGGCTAGACACAGCACAGGTGCGGAGACCCGCAGGCTAGACATATCGTAGACATGGATGTACGTAGGGTTGACATAGTGCATACATGGATACCTGCAGGCTCGACACAGCACAGGTGCGGATACCCGCAGGCTCGACACAGCGGACGTGCGGATACTCGCAGGTTTCTGTTGGTGAAGTTGCAGACCTTTCTTGAAATATGTTTTAGCTGCTTTTGTCTATTACTGTAGTGTTCAGGGTTCTGAATTGGTGTCTGGTTGCTGTGTGCTGAGAAATTATTGATTCAGTATTTGTACAAGGAAGTTGGTTGATTGCAGATCTATTTGATGTTTGATTGATATTCATGGATCCATTTTGAAAATTTATGAAACGTGGTCCCTGGAAAAAAAGAGAATGTTGAAGCCTTCAGTAGGTCAGCACCTATGTACTAGTAACTCAGCTAGTACAAGAGCTAAGGGGTTATATCTCCCTTCCAGGAGAGTCTGGAGAACGAGAGAAGGTTGTAGCCTTCTGCAGGTTGAAGCCTACGTGCTGGTATAAGAATGCACCAGTACATAATCATTGTAAAAATAAGTTTCTAATTGAAAGAAGATAGAGACATATTACAACAGGTGGTTTTCACCCACATTAGGTTTCCACCTTATATCTTGGTTTCTTTGGTGTGATTGTCTGCTCTATTCTTCCTGTTCCTGTTTACTATTATATGGTTTTGACACACAGATTAATGATCAACATCTTAAGAATAAATTAAATTATAAGTCTGGAAGGTATACACAAGTTTCATTAGTTAGATCTGCAAATGTTTGTATAAATTGAAAAATAATTTGATAATAATGATTCACCCCCCCTCTCAGTATTATTTTCAACAAGATGTGGCCTGTAGAATAAAAATTAGCAAATAGAATATGAAAATTAATTTTAATGAATTAAACTAGCTTTGTTATACCTCAAGCAAATGGACTCTGATAAATTAGATTCAATCTCTACAAAAGATGATATAGCAATATCTAATCACATTTTTAACTGAAATAAAGGTAAATTTGATTCATGCTCTACAATAGATGATATAATGAGATCTAATGACATTTTCAACTCAAACAAAGGTAAGTTGAGTAATCTCAAGCTCCAAAATGATGGCATCCAACTTATGAGTGGAAATTACTATATATATCTAGCTAGAGGCTATAATATAAAGATATTTGTTATATGTGAAGATAAAAAATGAAAGGAATGTGAAATTTTGACCATGAACTATAAGTTCCTTTCAAGGACTAGATCAAACCATAACATTGTTATCAAGATAATCAACTCACCCATGCTAGTACACTTCTAGTAGTTTCATGATAAAACTCAAACTCAATAAACTTCAAACAACATAAATTAACCAATGATATGTCCAAGGTTGGTTACCTAAGGATTATATCATACTAAATTTAGGGAAGCTTTAGTGGAACCATTGTCGACATGTTGAGGCTTTTGAATGTTTTGAGGGTGGTATCTACTAATTTTAGTCATCCCAACTCAATGGCCTATAAAAATGACTAGATCTCTGTAACTTTTAATATATATTGAACCACAGAACTGGGAAAGAAAAAATAGAAAATAAATAAATCTAAATGATAATGTTGGCGCAGGCAAGAGTGGGAGTTTTTATTGGGTAGCTAGACACATTGATGTTTTTGTTTGATTATTTGAGAATTTTCCAGCTAGTCATAAGGATAATTATGAGATTATGATTTTCAACAAAATTTAAGTGAGGAAAGTGATAATCATGAGATTTTTTTTTAAATGATCCTATTTTTAAGGCTTTTAAGTTAAATATTTATAATTTCAGGGTTTTAAGCTAATTGATATTTTCATTTTCCCAATGTCTATGCATGAAAGAAAGGAATCTTGTTTACAATGTGGATCAAATTTTGATATTTAGTTAGACTCTATCTACTTGATAAAATTCCATAACCTTTTGGGAACATAATTCTTCAACTTTTGTCACAAACATGAGTCCTAGTAGATTCAAGTCTAGAATATTTGAATCCATTTCCAATATTTCCTTGAAAATTGGATATAGTTATGGATCTACAAGTTGTATATCTTCCTCGGAGATCTAGAGGCCAACCAATTGCTTGAAGAAATGTTTGAGCTAGGACCATGTCAATTTGCACCCTATGTATCAATACAACTAAGAAATACATTCTACCACACAACATTATAATTGGAGGAATCAAGAGAGATTTAACACCTAATTCCAGCAGATAAATGAACATGAATACACAACTTGTGGCATCATAAACACAATCTCTTTATTTATTAGCTCCTCCTCTAAACTTTAATGTAGCACACAGGTCCAAACCATGGTTTCCAGTCAATGATTAATGCCACATGCATACTAAGGCTCCTATGAGCACATTATCTCTCTGTCTCTGTTACATAGAGGCAGGCTTGTCCCCTTATACACAGAGATTACAATCATTATATCCTAAATTTCTTCAAAGAAATACATCTAAACCCCCAAATGCCAATGCTACCACATTTTTTGGGTGTTAGATACCCACTACACAATGCATAGGAATCTTGCTTCATGGTCTTACTGTAATTTCTCTTCTTGCAATTTGACTCCAAAATCCATCCTTAGCTCCTCATGATTAACAAACCCAACAACTCCCATAAATGGGTCAATAAGTTGGAGGTGTGTCATGCTCTACAACCCCTGCATCGAGCACAAATCTATATAGACCCGTGTCTGAGATGCCATGCCAAAGAGGGGTCTAATCTCATGGAATGCAATAATTTCTTGTTATGTTCATTGAATGGATATTGTGATGAGGTGTTGGGACTCTTTTATCAACTTCAAAATGACAGGTATAAATGGATGTAATCAGTGTGGTCATTGTGAGATATACTCAATTTGTTCATAGTGTTGAATCCTTGAAATTCTTCAGTTGAATGAAAGTTGCAGAGGTGAAGCCTAACTCTGTTACCATAGAAATTATTTTTCCTTCATGTGCTGAGTTAGTGGCTTTGCAATGTGGTTATTGAATGCAAGAACATGAGGAAGATGCCCTGACACTTTTTTGAAATAAAAGAAGCAGACATTAAGGTAGGCCATATCAGCTTCATTGCTATTTTATCTGCCTGCATCCAGGAAGGACTAGTAGATGAAGGCTAGCATCATTTCGATTGAATTGGAAGAAAGTTTGAGGTGAAGCCTAGAGTGGAGCATCATGCATGCATGGTTGACCTCCTCATCCACTCTACACACTTGAATGGAGCATATGTGATATTGTCAAATGTCGATGCTACTTCTATGGGATGATGTAGTCAATGTGAGAAAGCTAATGTTAGATAAGGGAATTATAAAAAAGGAACCAACATCTCATTTTCACAGACAATTCTAGTTGCTGCTAACTTAGGATGTTTCAAAATATATCATGGAAACTCTTTGACATTGTTCTCGAGTTTCAATGATAATACACCCTCTTCATTTGAATGTTTCCTCTCTAAAATCATGGAGAAGAGAGACATGGAGGAGTTACAACTTTGCATACTTCCTCAATAACCCTCAAGGTGGTTGGAAATAGATAATCATGATAAGCTCCAAGCATTGGACAAGTCTTGGTTGAAGACTTATGTTGTAAAAGATGAATTCGGGAATGTCTTGGGCCAAGTTGGGGACTTCATTGTGAATTTTTGGTGAATTTAAAAATTAGCTCAAGCTTCTCTACAATGTTTAGTTATATAAAATCAGTGGAGCAAAAAAAAAGTCATTTTTAGGGAAAAAAGCCAGCCTAACAAAGGCCAAAAGTTAGGTTACTGGTTTGAAAACAAGAATTTCATTGTCAAGCAAATTGGATGGAGGGGCTAACAAGGGAACATGACAAGTTGTTGCCTTAGGCTTGCATATTTTTGTGGGTTTGTTTGTCGGTATTCAAGGTGGTTTTCTAGTCAGAGAACCCTAGAGGAGTCCATGATTTGGTCCTGCAACACATTTTGGGAGGCACTATAATTGTTTTTGCTGGGATTCTTTCTTATTCAATTGAGGACTATGTCATGACAAGACTCAGCTGAGAAGGCGATGAATTCCATGGATGTTATAGGGATTTGCCAAGAGGTTGCAAGGTCTAGGAGACTATGGAAGTGCAGATATGATTTTAATTGATACTTCAAATGTGACCAAGCTTAAAAATCAAGATGGTTTTGGTGTAGAAGGTCAAAGAAACAACAACAGTAGAAAAAAATTGAGACCTTGTGCACCTCTAGAAAGCATTTCTATGCTGCCTCACATCTATTGTAGCTACTGAAAAACTCTCATATATGCCTGAACATGGGAGGAACATGATCACAAAATTATTTTCTTTCCCTTTATTCTCTTCATTTATGAATTTCATGGCAAGTAAAATCATCATTTTCTTCTTTTATTTGAGTATTACATGGAAGGCTGAAATTAACTATTTCACAAGGTGCTAGAATTTATTTTCAAGAGAAAATTACTCAACATGCCCTGATTAATAGGTCCTAACAGATCCTGTTACAACTAATACATAAATATATCATTCTAGAAATTCTCCTCCTTCCAAATTGTAAATTGAGTAAGTGGGATTTCTATATTTTATTTCCAACCAAAGTTTGTGCCTACCCCTTGGTGCTCTTGTCAATTCATAAATCTAGGTTCTAAGTGTTCGGTGTCAAGTTCTTGGAGGTATAGATCGATCAAAGAAATTGGGCATGGATCAATCGATATACTCATATGTAAATGAAATGATCAATTTTTTTTGGTGGGAACATGAAAACTAATAAATCTCATTCATTGGATTGATGGGGCCTTCTCACCTATTGTGTATGAATTGATAGGGGCCTTCTTGGCGGATTTCTATCTCTTCCGGTGGTAGGATTGGAAACTCACATGACATTACAACAAACATAGAAGCGATGTCACAGAAGGTAATGTCGTCACAGAAGCCATCTCACTTCTTGCACAAAGACATTCACTGCATTACATAGCTGCAATGGTTAACAATACATAGTTCCTTCCCTGGGGGTTCCTTATCTCTATCTCTCAGTCTAACCGGTGAGTGATTCTGTAAGAAATATATTTGAGATGCTAGGTAGAGCATCTAGAAAGATTCAAGTATTGGAAAGGTGCTTCCACAATTGAAACAAGGTCAGAAGGGATGCTTGATATACTTGAAGACTTCTTGAACTTCTTAGAATTTGTAAATTTTTGAATGGACGTGAGCACTTCAACATTAGAAAAGCAGCATTGAATAAAGGTCTTCAATGGCCCAGATAATGAAATTTTTATTTTTATTATTTCAAATCAGGCCGGGGGGTTGGAATCAATTTTCCGAGTGCAGATACAGTGATTATAGATTATCTACATTTTAGTTATTTATGAGCTCAATCATGATCTCACAGGATAGGCCAAGAAAAAATGGTGATTGTATATCAGCTGATAAGAAGGTGTTCTGTTGAGAAGAGAACATTACAACAATCAGGAACAAAGATGGATTTGGAGAATCTGGTAATGAATCTTTGTTAAAATGAAAGTTTAAAGAATTATCTAGATCACAAAGAACCTTTGAGTTTGTGGAGACTTCCACAATAACACCAAGTTCATCTCCAGAATTGTCAAGTGAAAAATTATTGTGAGGTATTATGTTCTTTTGCAATTACTAATATTGACAGATTAGGTAGAAATGTTGTTTATGATGTGAGCAGACTTCATTGTATAAAGATCAATGGTTCAAGATTTCTGGTAATACAAGACCCCAACCAGGTTTCATTAGTTTACTATGTTAACCAAAACAGGTTTCATCAGTCTATGAAGTACATATGACATTCTAATAGCTCACTAAGGGTGTTTGTACTACCTATTTCTTCTACTCAAGGAAAAAGGTCTAGCAAATATAAATATGATAATAGTTCAACGAAGTAGCTGACGGGCCCTCTAAGAAGTGAGGAGCCTTTAGGAATAGAGATTCATTTACAATAAACAAGCTCCAGGAGTCCATTTCCAAAAATGGAAAACAATGCTTTGGTAAGTATATTGGAACTGGAGTTTCCATTTCCAGAGATAGATCTCCAATAGCAAGAAAGTAATGTGAGGACTAGACTAGATTGGACCAGAAGTGAATAAAATTTAATGCCAAGTTCCAGAAATTGTTAAGTGGTAAGCAACATAATAGGAAGGAATGCTTTTAGCTACTTTAAATCAATATCATCATGTCATGTTAGATGAAGACTTCCATTACATGATCAACTGTGCAAAATTTGGCACATGTATCAAATTTTGTAGAAGTAGATTGTTGAGAGGTCGGCCTATTGGAAACTATAAAAACGTTACAATTCTTGAACCTGGTAATTGTAGAGGTGCAAATATTGTGGACTCCAATAAATTTAGCTCAATGAATTATCCTAGTTGGATAACCATTCAAATAAAATATGTTATTGGCTCTATTGACAGCTTGCTTAGATGCACATGTATAGGAGCAAAATGCTAGTTTTCCTAATATAGATTTTGTTCATCTAGCCATAAATGAATAATGCTGGAATTGAACTAAACTTATCTGAATGTGCACGTGAGTGTCATTAAAGATGTCTGTGGATGGTGCTCAATAAGTTTCAAATGGATACATATGGTGTATGGCAACTATGTTCTCATAGCATTCTACTGCTACTCAACAAAATATGTACCTTGCCACCAACGTTTCTAGAAGGTAGGATCAAGGTAGCAATGATTTTGAAGAGGCTTCATATTAATTTGATCTAGTCGAATGCATATGAATATGCTCAGTATAGATCAAATAGCTATGGTTAAATGCAATCTTTACATTGATGGACAGACTTCTGTGTTTGAAAGACATGAATGTCAACAAGGGTGTTCTGGCTTGAGTGTTGTTTAGGGGGTGTTAGTTTTAAAATTCCGGATGCACATCAATCTCTCAATGTGCAGCCATCACGGTCAACAATTATTTTGACCAGTCTACCTGAATGGTAGCCACAACTGCATACAAAAATTCCTAACTTGTTTCATCTACCTTAGATTCCAAGTGGTATTACATCTTACAATTTGTTGAAAGGATCAGCCACCCACAGAAACTTCTACCATGAACAGTGATTCATTAATCTACAGGTTGCACACAAGGCCCATTCATGGAAGGTGCTAGAACCTGGTAGGAAGCATGTTGAATCTTTTGAAGAGGTGGGTAATAGCACCACTAACAGTAGAAATTTTGAGCATAAGAAATAACATATACAAACAAGAACAAAATGAAAATTATTGCCACATAATAGTTGCATTCATATACTCACACTCTCTCCAAGTCTTGATGGTACCCACCAAGAAAATTGTGACCAACACCACATGGGGAGCTCTACAAAGAAATTACGATGTGATGAGGGGACTTTTATCTCATCTATCTTCATTGGTATGTTGATCTTTAGGAAACACATCCCTCTCAGATTGAACCAAGGTCTCACCTTTAACCTGAAGCCAGTTGAATGTTGAAGTTTACATCAAGGAGGATTATCAATATAGAAGTAACCACTAATGTCTTAGTATAAGAATCATCCCACTTTCCATGTAAGAGAAAGACTGAGATCCCTCATTCACCTTGTAGCCTATAAGTAGGCCATGCAAGAAATAGTTTATAACTTCAAAAAGTAAAGACCTAAGAAAGGCTTCCTAATTAGGTGGGGAATGCATGTATCTTCATTTGGGACCTCAAAGAACAATATGAAGTCCATGATTCACAGGTAAAAACTCAACAAGATGATGAAGGCACATGTCTTATGGACATGAACCCCTCACAATCATCCATATCAACCATCAGTAGAGGCCAGATTCATGTTCAAGAGTTGGGAACAAATCTGGTTAGGGCATGAAAGGTTGTTAACATTAGCCAATTCAAATATGACCAAAAATTAAGTATGATCATTTAATAAATAGGGAGAATAATTTCCATACATAACTTGGCCCTTCCCTCTATCATAATAAAAAATAAAATCCATCTTGAATACCTATAAAGATCTAGTAGCTATGGATTCTTCTAGCATAGTGTTGTCACAGGAAAATGAAAAAAAAAATATCAGAGATAATAGAAATACCAAATAGAAGAATTAGGGAAGCAAAACTGGATTCTCACAGCTGAGAATGAGGCAATTAACTAGAAAAGACAACTTAGAAGGTTACCAATCCTATATTGTTGAAATGCATCGATCACATAAAGGAATGGTGAAGAAAGTCTTCCCTTTCCTTCAACAAATGCATAGAACCTCTACCAAGTTTCTCCCACTAAGGGAGAAGGTGGAGGAAAAGGGGATACAACTAAAAGGAGTATCAAGCATTATTGATCAACTGATAAAGTTACCAAAAAGAGTATCAGGATGCTGCTTCTAAAGAACCTAAGATTGGCGAGGAGGAAATTAACTATGATTATGTAGAAGTTAAACAAGCCCTCAAAGCTTTAGAAAATGAAGGAAATGATGTAGCCTAGTGCTACGACCTGGTTGGAAGTGTGTTGAATATTTTGAAGAGGTGGGTAATAGCACCAATAACATGACGTATTTTTAGCATAAGAAATAACATATCCAAACAACAACAAAATAAAAATTATTCCTACTTAATAGATGCATTCATGTACTCACACTCTCTCCATGTCTCGATGGTAGCCATCGAGAAAATTGTGACCAACACCACATGGGGAAATCTACAATGAAAGTACGATGTGATGAGGGGACTTTGATCTCATCTATCTTCATTGGTAAGTTTATCTTTTGGAAACACATCCCTCTCAGATTGAACGAAGGTCTCACCTCTAACCTGAATCTAGTTGAATGATTAAATTTCCATCAAGGAGGATTATCAATATAGAAGCCACCAATAATGTCTTAGTATAAGAATCATCCCACTTTCCTTGCAAGAGAAAGACTGAGATCCCTCATCCACCTTCTAGCCTATAAGTAGGGCATGCAAGAAATAGTTTATAACTACAAAAAGTAGGTAAAGACTTCAGAAAGGCTTCCTAATTAGGTGGGACATGCATGTATCTTCATTGGGGACCTCAAAGAACAGGAAGCCCATGATGCACAGGTCAAAACTAAACAAGATAATGAAGGCACATGTCTTATGGACATGAACCCCTCAGAATCATCCATATAAACCATCAGTAGAGGCCATATCTATGTTCAAGAGTTGGGAAAAAATCTAGCCAAGGCATGAAAGGTTGTTAACATTAGCCAATTCAAATATGACCAAAACTTAAGAATGATCATTCAATAAATAGGGAGAACAATGTCCATACCTAACTTGGCCCTTCCGTCTATCACAACAAAAAAAAAGTTGCCATCTAAAATACCTATAAAGATCTAGTAGCTATGGATTCTTCTAGTATAGTGTTGTCACAGGAAAATGAAAAAAATATCAGAGATAATAGAAATACCAAATAGCAAAATTAGGGAAACAAAATTGGATGCTCATAGCTGAGAATGAGGCATTAAAACTAGAAAATATGAACTTGGAAGTTTACCAATCCTATATTGTTGAAATGCATTGATCATATGAAGAAATGGTGAGGAAAGTCTTCCATTTCCTTCAACAAATGCATAGAACCTCTGCCAAGTTTCTCCCACTAAGGGAAAAGGTGGAGGAAAAAGGGATACAACTAAAAGGAGTATCAAGCATTATTGATCAACTCATAAAGTTCCCAGAAAGAGTATCTTGATGTTGGTTCTAAAGAACCTAATATTAGTGAGGATGAAATTAACTATGATTATGTAGAAGTTCAACAAGCCCTCGAAGCTTTATAAAATGTAGGAAATGATTTAGCCTAGTGATATGACATTATTGGAAGTGTGTTGAATCTTTTGAAGAGGTGGGTAATAGCACCACTAACAACAGAAATCTTGAGCATAAGCGATAACATATACAAACAACAACAAAATGAAAATTATTCCTACTTAATAGATGCATTCATATACTCGCACTCTCTCCATGTCTTGATGGTATGCAATGAGAAAATTGTGACCAACACCACATGGGGAACTCTACAAAAAAAGTACAATGTGATGAGGGGAATTTGATCTCATCTATTTCCGTTGGTATGTTGCTCTTTAGGAAACACATTCCTCTCAGATTGAACCATAGTCTCACCTCTAACCTAAAGCTAGTCGAATGTTGAAATTTCCATCAAGGAGGATTATCAATATAGACACAACCAATAATGTCTTAGTATATGGATCATCCCACTTTCCTTGTAAGAGAAAGACTGAGATCCCTCATCCCCCTTATAGCCTATAAGTAGGCAATTCAAGAAATAGTTTATAACTACAAAAAGTAGGTGAAGACTTGAGAAAGGCTTCCTAATTAGGTGGAACATGCAAGTATCTTCATTGGGGTCCTCAGAGGACAATAGGAAGCCCGTGATGCATAATTCAAACTCAAAAAGATGATGAAGGCACATGTCTTATGGACATGAACGCCTCACAATCATCCATATCAACCATTAATAGAGGCTAGATCTCGATTCAAGAGTTGGGAACAAATCTAGCCAGGGCATGATAGGTTGTTAACATTAGCCAATTCAAATATGACCGAAACTTAAGTATGATCATTCAATAAATAGGGAGAAAAATGTCCATACCTAACTTGGCCCTTTTCTCTTTCACAATAAAAAAATTTGCAATCTCAAATGCCTATAAAGATCTAGTAGCTACGGATTCTTCTAGCATAGTGTTGTCACAAGAAAATCAAAAAAGATATCAGAGATAATAGAAATACCAAATAGAAAAATTAGGGAAACAAAATTGGATGCTCATAGTTGAGAATGAGGCATTAAAACTAAAAAGGACAACCTGGAAGGTTACCAATCCTATATTTTTGAAATGCATCGACCACATAAGGAAATGGTAAGGAAAGTCTTCCCTTTCCTTCAACAAATGCAGAGAACCTCTACCAAATTTCTCCCACTAAGGGAGAAGGTGGCGGAAAAAGAGATACAACAAAAAGGAGTATCAAGCATGATTAATCAACTCATAAAGCTCCCAAAAAGTGTATCATGATTCTGCTTCTAAAGAACCTAAGATTAGTGAGGAGGAAATTAACTACTATTATGTAGAAGTTAAACAACCCTTGAAGCTTTAAAAAATGTAGGAAATGATAGAGCTTAGTGCTATGACCTGGTTGGAAGCCTGTTGAATCTTTTGAAGAGATGGGTAATAGAACCACTAACAGTAGAAATTTTGAGCATAAGCAATAACATGTACAAACAACAACAAAATGAAAATTATTCCTACTTAAGAGCTACATTCATATACTCGAACTCTCGCCAAGTCTTGATGGTACCCACAAAGAAAATTGTGACCAACACCACATGGGGAACTCTACTAAAATAAAGTACAATGTGATGAGGGGACTTTGATCTCAGCTATCTTCCTTGGTATGTTGATCTTTAGGAAACATATCCCTCCCAAATTGAACCAAGGTCTCACCTCTAACTTGAAGCTAGTCAAATGTTGAAATTTCAATCAAGGAGGATTATCAATATAGAAGCAACCAATAATGTCTTAGTATAAGAATCATCCCACTTTCCTTGTGAGAGAAAGACAGAACGTAGGAAAGTCTTCCCTTTCCTTCAACAAATGCAAAGAACACCAAGTTGCTCCCACTATGGGAGAAGGTGGAGGAAAAAGGGATACAACTAAAAGGAGTATCAAGCATGATTTATCAACTCATAAAGTTCCCAAAAAGAATATCACCATGCTGCTTCTAAAGAACCTAAGATTAGTGAGGAGGAAATTAACTCTGATTATGTAGAAGTTAAACAAGTCCTCGAAGCTTTAGAAAATATAGGAAATGATGTAGCCTAGTGTTACGACTTGGTTCAAAGCCTGTTAAATCTTTTGAAGAGATGGGTGAGCATCACTAACAATAGAAATTTTGAGCATAAACAATAACATATACAAAAAACAACAAAATGAAAATTATTCCTACTTAACAGCTGCGTTCATATACTCACACTCTCTCCAAGTCTTGATGGTACCCACCGAGAAAATTGTGACCAACATCACATGGGGAACTCTAAACGATATAATGAGGGGACTTTGATGTCATCTATCTTTGTTGGTATGTTTATCTTTAGGAAACACATCCCTCTCAGATTGAACCGAGGTCTCACCTCTAACCTGAAGCTAATCGAACGTTGGAATTCTCATCAAGGAGGATTATCAATATAGAAGTAACCAATAATGTCTTAGTATAAGAATAATCCCACTATCCTTGGAAGAGAAACACTGAGATCCCTCATCTACCTTCTAGCCTATAAGTAAGCCATGCAAGAAATAGTTTATAACTACAAAAAGTAGGTAAAGACTTGAGAAAGGCTTCCTAATTAGGTGGGACATGCATGTATCTTCATTGGGGACCTCAAAGAACAACAGGAAGCCCATGATGTATAGGTCAAAACTCAACAAGATGATTAAGGCACATGTCTTATGGACATGAACCCCACACAATCATCAATATCAACCATCAGTAGAGGCCAGATCCTTGTTCAAGAGTTGGGAACAAACCAGGGCATGAAAGGTTGTTAACATTAGCCAATTCAAATATGACCAAAACTTAAGTATGATCGTTCAATAAATAGGGAGAACAATGTCCATACCTAACTGGGCCCTCCCCTCTATCACAATAAAAAAATTGGCATCTCAAATACCTATAAAGATCTAGTAGCTATGGATTCTTCTATCATAGTGCTATCATAGGAAAATGAAAAAAATATCAGAGATAATAGAAATACCAAATAGAGAAATTAGGGAAACAAAATTGGATGCTTATAGCTGAAAATGAGGCATTAAAACCAGAAAAGACCAACCTGTAAGGTTACCAATCCTATATTGTTGAAATGCATTGATCTTATAAAGAAATGGTGTGGAATGTCTTCCCTTTACTTCAACAAATGTAGAGAACCTCTACCAAGTTGCTCCCACTAAGGGAGAATGTGGAGGAAAAATGGATGCAACTAAAAGGAGTTTCAAGCATGATTGATCAACTCATAAAGTTCCCAAAAAGAGTATCATGATGCTGCTTCTAAAGAACCTAAGACTAGTGAGGAGGAGATTAAATATGATTATGTAGAAGTTAAACAAGCCCTCAAAGCTTTAGAAAATGTAGGAAATGATGTAGCCTAGTGCTACGACATGGCTGGAAGCCTGTTGAATCTTTTGATGAGATGAGTAATAGAACAACTAACAACATAAATTTTGAGCATAAGTAATAACATATACAAACAACAACAAAATGAGAATTATTCCTACTTAACAATCGCATTCATATACTCGCACCCTCTCCAAGTCTTGATGGTACCCACCGAGAAAATTGTGACCAACACCACATGGGGAACTCTACAAATAAAGTAAAATGTGATGAGGGGAATTTGATCTCATCTATCTTCATTAGTATGTTGATCTTTAGGAAACACATCCCTCTCAGATCGAACCAAGGTCTCACATCTAACCTGAAGCTAGTCGAATGTTGAAATTTCTATCAAGGAGGATTATCAATATAGAAGCAACCACTAATGTCTTAGGATAAGAATCATCCCACATTCCTTGTAAGAGAAAGATTGAGATCCCTCATCCACCTTCTAGCCTATAAGTAGGCCATGCAAGAAATAGTTTATAACTACAAAAAGTAGGTAAAGACTTGAGAAAGGCTTCATAATTAGGTGGGACATGTATGTATCTTCATTGGGGACCTCCAAAAACAACAGGAAGCCCATGATGCATAGGTCAAAACTCAACAAGATGATGAAGGTACATGTCTTATGGACATGAACCGCTCACAATCATCCACATCAACCATTAGTAGAGGTCAGATCCCTGTTCAAGAGTTGGGAACAAATCTAGCCAGGGCATCAAAGGTTGTTAACATTAGTTAATTCAAATATGACCAAAACTTAAATATGATCATTCAATAAGTAGGAAGAACAATGTCCATACCTAACTTGGACCTTCCCTCTATCACAATAAAAAGAATTGCAATCTCAAATACCTATAAAGATCTAGAAGCTATGGATTCTTCTAGCATAGAGCTGTCACAAGAAAATGAAAAAATAATCAAATATATGGTAAAGTGATTCCGGAAATAGAAAAACCAAATAGAAAAATTAGGGAAACAAAATTGGATGCTCATAGTTGAGAATAATGCATTAAAACTAGAAAATGCCAACCTGGAAGCTTACCAATCCTATATTGTTGAAGTGCATTGATCATATAAAGAAATGGTGAGGAAAGTCTTCCCTTTCCTTCCACAAATGTAGAGAATCTCTACCAAGTTGCTCCCACTAAGGGAGAACGTGGAGGAAAAAGGGATACAACTAAAAGGAGTATCAAGCATGATTGATCAACTCATAAAATTCCCAAAAATAGTATCATGATGCTGCTTCCAAAGAACATAAGATTAGTGAGGAGGAAATTAACTATGATTATGTAGAAGTTAAAGAAGCCCTTGAAGCTTTATGTAATGTAGGAAATGATGTAGCCTAGTCTATGGCTCTCTACCATAGGGACCGCTCTTTAAAAAATGGTTTATCAAAATGAACAATCTACCCTCCATTAGAGGTCAAGGGGAAGTAAGGATGAATATTGAAGTTAATAGAGAGTTGGATGAATCTTTGGATGCATGGGAAATATCATTAAACATATTCATGAGTAAAGTAACCAAGTATTCCTTGAAAAAACATACTGCAAAACTAGTCAAGCAATAAAATATACTAAATTCTTTTATGGTTTCCTTGGAAAAGGATATTGAGAATCTTTTAGAGAGAAAATACGAGTACTATGTAGCCATGGAAGGACTATCACCCACCAAGATCAAGATGGTATCCTCTCTACTCAAATCTAGGAAACCTATCTATATGACATCTCAGGGGTTAAAGTAAATGGCCTAGTGATCTTGTAACGGGTTTCATTTTTCTACTTTGAAAATTATAATAATTTTTTATTAAATTGAGATAGAAAAAAAAATGAAGTGGGGGAAAAGTTGTAACTACTCTTGGGAGAAGTCAAAAATCTTAAATAAACAATTACCTTTGTATCTATAAGATGTCCTAAACAAGAGAAAATGACTTTTTTGAAATTTCTATACTAGGGAATCTTGAGATATAATATTGAGAAGCCCAGAGGGTGAAGGAGGAAGTAGATTGAAATTTATAAATTTGTACATGAGTTACTAATGAATTTTCTATAGTAATATCCATGTATCTTTATGCTCGTGTGAGATTTTTAACTAGTCACTAGTGGACTTTTCGAGTTATTAATTCATATATTCCACACATTCAATCTTTGTTTTGTAGTTGTCTTCATATCTAAATGAATAAGTACTAATTGGATTATATACTGATTTTTTCGTATTTAACCAATTCAAACAATATTGACATTGCTTGCACCAAGAAAACAACTAACTACTTTCCTCCATTTTGTAGCAATACAATATGTTCATTTGATAGTTCATCTCTCACCATTTATTTCATTAGATTAGAGTAGAGTAGTTTTAATTTGCTATAAATTTATAATTAGATAATTTACCTTACCATTTTTGGGATCTTATGTGTTGTGTATATTTTTCCATTTCACATAACATTCAATCCTCTTAATCCCCACTAAGCTAGAATTCAAATGGGTCTCTCATCTCATCCCAAAGTGTGTGAGGTATAATTTGAACTTCATAACATCTAGAACATCCTTATCACTATTGCTAAGAATTTATCCCTATTAAAAAACACTACAAGCACCATGAAACGCTTCTACAAAAACCTCTTCCCAACCTAGACATTTTACTTATAGTGAAAATTCATCTAAATTGCCACAAATTCCTTCAATACAAATGATAGAGGTTATGGTGGAGGTTTTCTTTGAAAATTTTTGCCAACCTGTAACACAAAATCCACATAAAACTCATCGATGGGTACCAAATCCATAGTAGCATTGATGGATACAAGATGCATAGTGCAACATAGTGCACACAGTAGTAGCGATGGGTACAAGATGCATAGTGCAATATAGTGCACATAGTAGCAGCGATCGGTACAAGATGCATAGTGCACACAGTACTAGCGATGGGTACAGGATGTATGGTGCAGCATGGTGTAGCTCAGTGATGTTGGACATAGTGATGGTGCAGCATGGTGTAGCTCAATGATGTTGGACATAGTGATGGTGCAGCATGGTGTAGCTTAGTGATGCTAGACATAGTGATGGTGCAACATGGTGTAGCTCAGTGATGCTGAACATAGTGATAGTGCAACATGGTGTAGCTTAGTGATGCTAAACATGGTATGATGGTGCAACACAGTGATAGGATCGACATGGTGATGGAGTCACCTTAGTGATACTAAACATGGTATGATGGTGCAACACAGTGATAGGATCAACATGGTGATGGATTCACCTTGGAGAATCAGTTGAAGCAACATGTCTTCAACTGAGTCCAACTACCTCATGTATCATATTCTTAGAGATGATCTCTCCTCTTATTTAGACAAGTCAAAGTGTTGACTTCTGTTGAGGCAACTAAGACTTTTACTATTGAGGCCCCTAACCAAAATGCCTATTGGCAAGGGAACTCTTAGGTGTTTGTATTCACTCTTGATGTGCTTTTGTTTCATATGTTAATGTTATTTCTTGTTACCATAAAAAAGTGTCTATTTTACTACTACAATCTTTTTTGTTTTCTATTTATTTTTATGTATTTTATGTTGACTATGTTAAACTAATGACATCTACAATCATCAAATATTGTATTCTAACCTTGATTCATAATGAAAATCATAGAAAAAAAGACATGAATTAAAAGTTAGATGACATGGAGAAAATGCCACATTGTCATGTATCATGTGGAAAGATACCAAGAACTTACATTAGGAAACCCTAACCACTAGTGACATGTTATCTTTATCGAAAAAATGGCAACAGAGAAGATGGGTCTAGGTGGAGTTCATGCATTCAAGTTCAGGTGAAGGAAGAGGTCCAATCTAGCTCAACACCCTAAACTGAAGACTTTGAAAACTCACTGGAAGAAAGGACCATTTTCAGACGAGCGAAACTCCTCTTGGGTTTAATTATTAGTGTGAACATAAAATATTGATTTGTGAGCTGTTAAGAATGCAAACTAGAGTATTTTTCAACCCAAGAAAATTTGTGTCCAATTTTAAAACATTTATGTCTAATTTATAGTGTGAATTTATTATAATTTGTTTCATTCACTGCATAGCGGTTGTATACTGTAACTGTTAGATGCTTGTTGTAGCAGATTATTTTGCATAAAACAGAGGGGTAGAAGCAATTTAGCTATTTTTCTTGATTATTTTAAGTTGTTTCTCATTCTATTTTTTGTTTATTTTATTTTCTCCCAAAAAACTTTGTTGAATCCAGCAAGGTTGAGCTTTGAAAGTAGAGCCATATTGCAACAATTCAGGAGTGATTTAGTTGCTGTGTTTTTCAAAAGTCTTGTTTTTCTCGAGAATTCCAAATCAAACCTAGAGATGTAAAAAACAAACCTTGGAAACAACCAAATGACCAGAAATAAATGAAATGCATGCCAAGCAAACAAAATAGTTAATGAAATGTATGTGTTTTTATCATTGGAACAGGGGCATTTTGAGCATGCCCTAATTTGCAAAGAATATAGAGGTGTGGATAGAAGAAGTATCCAAACTTTTATTAAAAAGTTTAATCGTAGATATATAAATCTTATTAGTAGGTAGGGAATTGAATACCTAAATTTTAGAATGATAACTCTCGAGAACAATTATCTATCCATCTTTACACAATGATGTTTCTCATATTGAGAAAATTGTCCAACGTGTAGATTTCCTTCAAATTGAAACTCTAGGAATGCATATGATTCATCAAACAGTTGATCATGCAAGGAAGTACTGAATTTATGAAATCAGTGGTCATAGAGTAGTTTGTAAAGGAAAATGATCTAATGTAGTATCAATTCCTAGAAACCATGAGATCAGTTTCCATTAATCTCAACAAACTACTCTGAAAAAATAGATAAACAAGGGCACAAAGGGATGTTTCTCCCCAAAATTGGTCAATTGCAAAGGAGGGTCATCAACGATATAAAAAATAAAAAATAAAAAATAAAAAATAGAAAATAAATAAATAAATAAATAAAAACACTAAGATCAATAGGTGACTACTTCGTTTAGTTTATGGCATATAGCATTGATTTGGTTCTCCGTGAATAGCAAATATCAAAATCTTGATTTAATACGACATTAGTTAAGATTCATTTTCAAATAGCAGCAAAGAGAAATCATTGCAATTTCATATACCCTAAAAACTCGAATTACATTTTCATTGTGGAGGATTTACAGAAAGTGTGTACATACTTGGTCAAACTTTAAGGTAACAAGAGTGATGTCTGAGGATGAGCCGAAAGTAAAACCAATGGAGGAACCTGATCCATGGAAGAAGAAATAATCCCCCACAGAAGAAATTGTGAACCCTCTTCACACAATAGTTCAACTGGGTGACTCTGAGGGCACCATCAATAGTCGGCCACTATCTCATGACCATGTAATGACTCTACTTGCCAAGTGATTCATTGTACATGTAATTTATTTTTCTTTCCATTTGATGTTTGGGTGTTAAGCTTGTGCAGACAAAGAGCTTAATATAACGAAGCACATTCAATGAACTTGCACAACCGATATCATTGAGATCAAAACCCCAACATGAAAGCACGGTGATAAAACTAAAAATGGAGTGGATTAAGCTTGGGAAGATGAAGAGCATAATATAATGAATCTTGTACAACTAACTTGCACAACTGATATGATTGAGATCAAAATCCCGACATAAAATCATGCCGATAAAATTGAAAATGGAGTGGTTTACAGAGTAAGTTTTATGGATAAAATTATTGATTTCTTTCTAGCGGGAATCATAGCGCGGGACATAATAATGAAAAACAATGAATATTCTATGGAATTAGGTGGGATGACCTTTGACCAAGAGAAATAAGGATATACTAAGATGCGATGCGTAGTACTTACTCAAATCACAATGTACATATTCAAACCATCAATATCAAACATTTATGTGAATAAAATTATGAAACATTATGGAACCACTCACTTTAGAATTTATAGCCAAATAATTTAAGAGTTACAATAGAGTTTTTAAGTGATCATAATAAACAATAATACATATTAGAGATATTATATACACATGGATTATAGATATCAAGCTAAATGTGGTCATTAAAGCAACATTTTCCTGCGCCTAGTGTCTTAGATGGCCAAGGCAAGGTGTCATCAAACCAATTAGACATCCATATATATATGTTAGTTGGAAAATGATTAAAGTCAAGAATCACAAGGGTTGATATGTCAATCAAAATTTAAAACTATCCTCTAAAAACTCATATAGAAAGTCGGGTAACAGGTCCTATGACATCCAACCTACAATTTGCAATGGGAAATCCTAAAAAGTCTCTTTGAAGAAAGAATGTCCCATTGAGGGGTCCAAGAAGATGTATGAGGCCCCACTAATTTGAGAGTTGAAGAAGTTTGAATATGGGTTTGTCAATTTTGGCCCTAAGTAGGCAAGGCAAGATGGAAGGAGGTGACCCCCTTAGAAAAGTTTAAAAGGGAAGGCCACATAAGGTCTTATATAAAGATCTAAATCCAAGGAACTCCCTCATAGAAAGAGTTAGACATGTATTGAAAGAAAGTAGACAACTACCCATCTAAATCTTGATAATAAAAAATAGAACATCCCTTGAATCCCATAATAAATGGAGCATCTACAAATGAGGTGATCCTCTAACTCAATCTCGTGTATATGGAAAAGCTAGAAGATGTTATTGAGAAGAGGAATGTCATGATGATTAGTTTCAACTAGATTGTGAACCCACTTTAAACCCACCAAGGGGGATCTGAAGGGAAACATCTAGTGTTCTTGTGTGTATGAGTTAAACAATAAGGCCCCCTCTCATTTGCATGAAGTGTTCCTAGTACAAATCTGTCTTAGAGTCAAGGCCATGAAAAGATGAAGTCCAAGTACACTTAATTTGTTGTCTATAAATAACCTCTTTAACAATTTGACCCAAACATATAATGATGTCATTTACATTAGATGTGTATGTCACTTGAATTGTGTTACAAATTTAATTGCTCCCCCAAAAAAATGTGCCAGTCCCCCTTGTGATGATGCATCAACCCTAATGGAGAATAATCTCATTATGTAGAAGGAATTTAAACACGATGTAACTTTAATAGTGCCCTACTCACCCCTGGCTCACTACTCATGGAAAATATGAGGCTATTTCAAGCTTTGATGTGGATACTATCATTTTATTTTCACTTATATGTAGTATTCTACATTGACACAATTGGGATTTTTAGCAAAACAAATATTTGTATCAATGGTTAACTCCTTGTGCATTAGGATTGAAGAGGTCGAGTCATTATGAGTGATCTATTCATTGCTAACTCTTCTTGTGGGAGAACACTACAAGCTCAATGTCAACATTAAGTGTAGATATTGTGAGAAATTATGTTTGAGGTTTTGCAGATTATCCAGTTGTTCTACACTAAGTATACATGGTAATAAGGGAATTACACAAAAACACACACCCTTGAGACCAATACCTAGTTCTCTAAAAATCAAATGGTCCCAATATTCTTAGTTAGAGTTGAAGGATTCTCCTAAGAGTTTAGTTTGTTGGTTTGAGGAATTGTTTTTGGCCTTGGATACTAAGTGGTTAAGGGCTTCAGGAGTTAAGAGTTAAGAGCCAATGGCTTGGGGGCCACGGGATTTAGGGTCGAAGGGCTTAAGAGTTAGGGGATTTAGTTGTTTGGGGTTAAGGGGTTAGGTTTTAAGGTGTTTAGGGGTTAGCGGTTAAGGTTTAAGGGCCATGGGTTGAAAGAATAATGGGTTATTTCTTATGGGTTCATGGATTCTAAGTTAGCAGTTAATGGCTTAAGGTTTAATGGGCTAAGGGATTGATGGTTTATGAGTTATGAGTGTAGTGGTTAAGGGATTATGGCTTGTGGGTTTACGGGATAGGGAGTTTTGTGGTTATGAGTTAATGTCTTATGGGTTGTGATAATGGGGCCCCTAATCCCCTTATTACCACTATTGAGGGTTCCCCTTTCAATTTCTCTTGTTTCCTTCCCTCTAGGCCCCCTAGCCGCTGTGACATTAGGTCCTAAGCCCCCTTATCATTCACTAATGCTAGGACCATAGATATTAATAAACCATGCTTGGACATCCGACTTCTGCCCATCCATGCTACCCTTGTGTCCCCTAGTCCCGTTCAATACACCACAAAATGCTCCTCCCACCTTTTTAGTCATATCATTCAACTCATCCTAACATTATGAATCCAAAATTTGGCCCCAGTGTCCCTACAACTACACCCTTGGGCCACCGTGACTAAGGGCTTAAATGCAGTAGGGCTAATGAATTGTGATAAGGGGGCCCATAATACCCTTATCACAACTATTGGGGGTTCCCCTGTCAACTACAGTTGCTTCATAAAGAAGAGAAATGGAGAGAAAAAGACAAGTGCTCAAGCATGCTAAGATGTGTCAGGTGCCAGGGTGTGGTGCCAATGCATGCTAGGGAGTGTTAGGGCTAAGTGTCAGGGAAACACAAGGGAGAACTAGTTTCAAATGCATGGAAATGAATGAATATGAGTGCGTAATAGGGAGTGTCAACGATGTCCATGTGTGCTAAGGAGGGAGTTACAAGGCATGCTAGGTAGTGCCAAGGCATGTTAGAGTGTTAGGGAAACATGCCACGATGTTCCAAGTGTCAAGGTGTGTCAATTCTTGATAAGGCGTGTTAGTGAGTGCTAGGGAAATGCAAGGAAGCACTAGGTCAAAATGCATGGAAATGAATGATTAAGAGTGTGTGAGAGGAGTGTTAGCAAGTTCCAAGTGTGCTAAGGAGGGAGTGGCATGGTATGTTAGTCAGTGTTAAGGCATTCTAGAGTATGGAAACATGTGTCTAAGATGTGTCAGGTGTCAAGGTGTGCTAATGCGTGCCAGGAAGTGTTAGGGAGTGTCAGGGGAACACAAGGGAGCACCAGGTCAAATTAATGCATGGAAATGAATGAATGAGAGTTTGATAGGAAGTGTCAGTGAGTTTCAGATGTGCTAAGGTAGGAGTGACGATATATGTTAGGCAGTGATAAGGCATGCTAGAGGCTAGGGTAACAAGCCGATATGTGCCAGGTGCCAGGGTGTGCCAATGTATTTCATGAAGTGTTAGGCAGTGTCAGGGAAACAAAAGGGAGCACTAGTTTCAAATGCATGTAAATGAATGAATAAGAGTGTGTGATAGGGAGTGTCAATGAGTTCTAAGTGTGCTAAGGAGGGACTGACAAGATATGTTAGGTAGTGCCAAGGAATGCTAGAGTGCCAGGGTGTCAAGCCTAGATGTGTCAGGTGTCAGGGTGTGTTAATGTGTGTCAGGGAGTGCCATGGAAACACGAGGGAGAACTAGTTCAAAATGCATGGAAATGAATAGATAAGAGTGTGTGATAAGGAGTGTCAGTGAGTTTCAGGTGTGCTAAGGAGGGAGTGACAAGGTTATATGTTAGGTAGTGCCAAGGCATGCTAGAGTGCCAGGTCATGTCAGGGAGTGGTAGGGTGTGGTAGGGAGTGCCAAAGAATGCCAAGGAATGCAAGGGGTGTTAACATGTGCCAGATGGTGCCAAGGGATTGTTAGACGTGCAAGGTGTTATTCCATGTCAAGATGTAAACTATGTTGCTTAGTTGTTTTATGGCCACGCTTGGACCTGAGCCTTGACTTCCTAACTGGTAACTTGTTAAGTGGGATAAGTTGAAATTTCTCTTCTTATGCTAATTTCCTGTGAATGCTTTTTACTTCTTAAGATGAGGATCTTCTCTTTACTTATATTATTATAGTGTTCTTCTTCATCAAACAACTACCAATGCATAAACAATGAGGAGACCAAATACAAAGAGAATAGGTTATCAGCTAGGGCCAAATATCTCCAACATGAGAGGAAAACCCAAACAAATTCTTCTTCTTATAGAGACATAAATTCACAAATACCAAGACCATGACCTAGACCCTTGACTCAATGACCTCTCTAAGAACAAGTCATAAGCCTCCTTGATTCGACTTCCTTATTTTTCCTTGAATGAACAATGATCAAGCTTCTTCCTTCAATAATTCAATTATCCTTCAAATTTTGGTTCCCTAGATCAGATTTGTAGTTCTTGGCCCTCTTGCAGAAACCATAGCATGTGTGGTTGACCAACCTTTTGAACCTTGATCTTCTTCTCTTGGATGGTATGACCTCTTATTATAATTTGACTTATATCCTTGCTTATCTTCTTCCTTGATTCAACTTCTTGGACAACAACAAGACCTTCGACCTTTTCTACAGTAGATAGTTATTCCTTCCTTTGCACGTGTGGAGGTATTAGCCCTAAATCAAACCCATAAGCAACACCAAAATCTTCACTCTTCATTTCCTTTTCTTCTCTAGTTATCTTCGCATAACTTATTGCAGACTTACTTAACTGCATTTTCTTGTCCACAAATTGAGGCTGATTTTTCCTATATATAGTGTTTCATCCATCAAAATAAGTCAACTTGTGATATAGGTAAGCCAACTTGACATTCTGGAAGCATCCTTAGGCCGACATGAAGAAGAGTTTGTGACAAGGTCTTGGAGGGCTAATAAATTCTCTTCTACAATGGATTACATGCCCAAAATGGGTCTTCAATATTTGACATTGACTCTATGAATTTTATGGCTTGATGACCAAACCTAATAGCTCAAAATGGGAGCTTAAATTAAAAATAAAATTCCTTGATCATGAAACCCATGATTCAAGCATTATAAAAATAATTTTATTTTCTTCTTTATGTCAATTACATAAAATCACAATTACACATGTCATTATGAAGACCAAACCTAGTTACACTTTTCAATGAGGGCATCACAAGGGGGAACTAGATCAAAATGCATGGAAATAAATGAATAAGAGTGTGTGCCAAGGAGTGTTAGCAAATTCTAGGTATCCCAAGGATGAAGTGTGCAAGGAAAATTTCATGATAGGACTTGCAAGAAAAATGCCTTTGGTTGTGATAAGGGGCTAGAAAAACCATTTTCAAACAAAGGGAGACTTTGGGTTGGGCACAAAATTGTTTTTCCAATGCCTTGGTTGGGTTCCCAAGCCACAAAAAAGTTAAGGTTATATATGAGGGCATTACAAGTACGGAGTGCCAAGGTGTGCTAGGGAATGTTAGGAAGTACTAACACATGCTAGATAGTTCCAAGGCATGTTATGCATGCCAATACATGCCAAGTGCTAAGGCCTACCGATATGTGCCAAGTGTTAGGGTGTGGGGTGAACACATGCTAGGGAATGTTAGGGTCAAGTGTCAAGGAAACACAAGGGAGCACTAGTTTCAAATTGATGGAAATGAAGTATTAATGAGTTCCAGGTGTGCCAAGGAGGGAGTGACAAGATATTCTAGATAGTTCCAAGGCATGCTAGAGTGTTAGGGAAGCATAAGAAGGTGTGCCAAGTGTCAAGGTGTGTCAATATGTGCTGAGTGTTGGGGAGTGCCAAGGAAACACAAGGGAGAACTATGTCAAAATGCATGGACATGAATAAAAAGAGTGCGCGATAAGGAGTGTCAGCGAGTTCCAGATGTGTTATGGAGGGAGTGACATGGTATGCTAGGTAGCACTAATTTACTGAACTCAACTCGTCAAAATTTTCCCTCTAGCTACCTCCTTTTTACTTCAAGGTCTGCAACACTTAAGCTCTTCGATCAGTTGTTCACAACTCCATTTGTGAACAAGTCTTTGGTATGCTCATTCTTGCCACACTGCTGCTCCAAGATGACAAGTCTAGGGCTATGGAGGTCACCCTTCTTCTCACTGACTCAACCCTCTACAATACAATGAGCTAGGGCTAGTTGGCTAGCCCACTTGACTTCTACTTTAGTCCTTAAAAGTTTGCACATCCTCAGGCCCAATACACCTACCCTTCTACGAGTCTTGTTATCCTTCACAAGTGCACAACTTAGGGCTCTTCTTTGACAGTCACCTAACAACCCTCCAACTGTACTAGGAATGCCATCAATTTTCCCAACCACATTCAATTATTTTACCAATCTAAGGCCCACAACATGTCCCTCATCTACAACTCTTCAAATCTGCCACCTAATAGTGATTCAAGTCCTCTCAAAATCATTATTCTTGTGTACCAGATTCTTTATTTTCCAATATATGAACAAATATGAACTACTACTTTTATCATCCTTCTAACAATTTGTAGATGATTGAACTAGGGTAACAAATCATCCACTAACAATCCATTGACTAGTTATTTATAGGATGCTTCAGATCTTTGTCCAAAACTCTATGGAAAGTCCACCAAAATCAACTCCTCTTCATGTCAATCCATTCCTCATATGGCACATTTCTTCTGTTCCATATTCTACTCAGGTTCTACCCTCCTTTGGATCTGTTATCTCCACACATACTTCTACAAACCATGTTCCAGATGTTGGAAATAGTAGGGGGGGTGAATCAACATTTCTTTTCAATTGTTATTTCTACTAGTTATGTCACTTATATTTAGAATACAAAAGGAACAATGATAGAATGAATACTTTTATTAATTTCTTCTTTACAATAAATCAAGTACAATAATATCTGTAGGACTCCAAACCTAGATGAATACATCGATCTTCAATCTCCCAGGCTCCAACCTTGTCAATTTTGAGGCACCAACCTCAAGGGCTCCAACCCTATATTTGGTTCAGGCTCCGACCTAGTTTCTTGAGGAATCTAATCCTCTAGGGCTCCAACCCTATCCTTCAAGGCACCAACCTTGTCTTTTCGAGGCTCCAACCTCTTGGGATTCAACTCTCAATTTCACTTTGTCAATATGTATTTGGTTATACTTCAAGGCTCCCAATGTATTCTTCAATGAACCCTTTCAATCTTCGCTTAGTTTTCACTTTAATCTCCACGTCACATCATCAATGACAACCTTTATCTCTTATAAGGTGTCATCACTGCTCTTCATCATACCCAAGAAATTTCTCCAAGTCACCTCATGATGGTTTATGCATCATGCTCTTCAAGGGTGTCTCCAAGACTTCTTCAAAGTTCCTTCAATACGTTGCATGAAACCTGCTCCAGAAACTGATCCAAGGATTTCCATGATCCTCAAGCCTCCAAAATAGTCTATAATATTCTTCTCCCACTCATAAAATCTATCCACTTCAAGTCTAGTATGTTACTTCAATATGCTCACAAATTGCTCCAAGATCTATTTTTGCAAATGCTTCACTTATCCAATCTACCAATTGCTTCATTGTCATAGGTTCGAGATGAAGGACTGAGTTTCACAAATTGTTGTCCTCACACTGAGATTTAATGGTAATTTTTTCAAGGTATTATTTTCTCCACAGGTCTGAAGCTAAGCAAGAGACTATTTCCGTGTTAGAACATTATCCACCACTTTAAGATATTTTCGTTTAACCACTCAAGTTTGGTGTCTAAGTATAAACATTACATGCCATAGATACATAGCTCTATGAGGTGTGCTTGTAGTTTCCTAAGAAATATCTCATCTAGCTCCTCAAGAATGCTTGAAATTCACTTGTCACATGCCTTTTACTTTAGAATAGTTAAAAGGAAAACCTCCTCCACTATATTGCAATCACAAGTGGTTGCCACAGTTCTCTATGGTTGTCTTCTACAAAAGAAACACCACATATTTGAGTTCTTCATATACGAGCAAGGCCACAGAAATTGATATTTCTTGAAATCTGATCTCCTTCATATATTTTTGACAAAGCGTTGACCTCAATTTTCCTTTGATTGCCTAAAGAATGATATTTCATGCTTCAAATTAGTGAGCTCCTTGCTTCAGGAAGAAGATCCGAATTTTTTGTCCTTGTTTTGTGATTCTTATCTTTTGTCTTTTTCTAATTTTGTCATCAAGATAACGAATCTGAGTTTGGTATTTATAATAGTTTCAATATTTGAAATAAAACATGTCATTTGGGCAACAAGGGAGCCGACTTTTGCTGGTGAACACACACATTTTAATGGCAGCCTTGCGCATGGCACAAATTATTTTCGAGCAGTCTAATTGTGAGTTTATCATTGAATATCCCTAGCCTCATTTGATAAAACCTCAACTCTTGGAGCGTCTAATTCATCCATTTGTCTGGTTTTAGGAGAACCTTTGTTTCTCATTGGATAGCCTTTGAGACCATTTTAAAAAATCATGCATGTTGTGGAGTAGTTTTATATAATGTATAAATTTGATATAATCTAAATGTTAATTAAATTATTTTAACGCTTAAATTTTAATTAAATTATTTTAAATTTATTATAAAATTTAAGGGTTAGGGTTTTAGCTCTTTAAATTGTTAGGATTAGGGTATCATTAGGAGAGAGATTTTAGCATTAAGGTTTCATATATACTCTAGGGTTAGGGTTAATTTGGGAAAGGGTTTGCTAATGTATTTAGGATATAGGTTTTTCGCAACATCTAGGGTTAGGGTTTGCTTCTAGGGTAGGTTTCATTAACAAGCAATGCTCGATTAGGCTATGGCTTCCATTCATGTATCTTAAGGGCATCATAAGTATTAGGACTTGAATCAATTTGTTAGGGTTATATCATAAAAGGGTTTAAGGCATGTATCACAAGAATATTTTCCATCTCCAACAACGCCATATTGACATCAATGACAACCTTGACCAACACCAGATATGTGGTCTATATCACAGAGATAAACCTTGCTCTAAGGGTCACGACTCCTCTTCTTCTACACATATTTGTCACAGTCTTAAGGGCATACCTTATGGAATGAACATGATAGGAAACCACCCTAACTAGGGAATTATACTTATATTCTAATTACTTTAGAACAAACCATATCCACCCATAGCAAAAACAAAAACTCTTTCCTTCATAAGAGACTCTACCTAGCTCATGTGGATCCATAGATTCTTGGCATTTCTTTTACTGAATCTTAACCTGAACTTCAGATATCTATAACACTCAAACTATGGTTACCTCAATCAATATTACACCCACGACCATAGAAAATTTTAAGGGCGAATGTTCGCCATTTGGCGAAATTAAGGGGTTTTAAATTTTTAGTGGGCGAATATTTTGTATCATAGTACATTTTTACAAATCACCTCAAATAGCCCACCTTATTTTAAGGGAGAGGGTAAAAAAGGTAAATTTAGCCCTTGAAATTAGGAGTTACAACATTCCATTCGCCCATTTTCAAGAATAAGTTTTATGTAAGTGAATCCATTTGCCCATTTTCAAGAATAGGTTTTATTTAAGTGAATCCTATGGGCCAAATACCATATTTATAAAAGAG
>APFE030438766.1:1645-24352 GCA_000404065.3 Pinus taeda
GCCATGCCATTTGCAGCTACTCATGTAGATTCTGCTCATGTCCAGTCTGAAACAAATAAGGCAAACAACTTCATTGAGCACATCCAACATATTCGCCAGCAGGTCCATGACATTCTGGAGAAATCAAATGCTAAGTACAAGCGACGACCTGATCAACATCGGGTGCCACACAAGTTTCAGGTGGGTGACAAAGTCTGGTTGCATTTGCAAAAGGAAAGCCTTACCGGAGCCTATCAGAAACTCAGACCACTTCGATATGGCCCTTACACCATTACCAAGGCTGTGGGAGACAATGCATTTGAGCTCAGCATTCCCCCATTACTTGGCCTGCACTCGGTGTTCAATGTCGACCGCCTTTGGCCATACTTTCCGCCATTACTAGACACGTCCGACATTGCAGAACAACTCACACCCACAGAGTTAAATCCAGCTTGCATGGAACAAGCTGCAACTGATCGGATCATTGACACACAGATCAAGCACACTCGCCAGCATAATATCCAACTGTATCGAATTATCAAAGTAGGACAACTCCTTCACTAGGGCAATTGCCTCACCAGGGACCAAGTGCAGCAGAAGTTCCCTCATCTCATGAAGGAACTCAACGCAATGGGGACCATTGCTTCCTAAGGGGGGAGGAATGATCTAGGTGGATATTGGTGGCCACCCGCTAATTTGATTTGGATCCCCTCTATTGCTTCGTGCAGTTTTTTTCAGTTTCCTTAATTATTGCAAAATTTACTATTTTTAGCAGTTTTTCGGGTCCTAAACTTCCAGAGCCGTTTTGAGGCCCTAAACGACGTTTTTTGGGAAATCTACCGCCAGCGATTTTCCGCGACTAAAAATCGTCTTTTCTGTCGTAGTCCTCGAAGAGATCTTTCCAACGGGCTATCATGCGCATCAAACGGAGATAAGACGACCAATTCGCGACCCCGGGAAGTTGATGTACCAACTTACCCAAAAACGGGGCCCACAATTTGGCGTTTCATCTTCCAGGGTTATTCGGTCATAGTCCTCGAAGAGATATTTCCAACGGGCTATCATGCGCATCAAACAGAGATAAGACGGCCAATTCGCGACCCCGGGAAGTTGATGTACCAACTTACCCAAAAACGGGGCCCACAATTTGGCGTTTCATCTTCCAGGGTTAGGTTTTGGAATGTGAAGGGTTTTTCCATTGTTTCTCAACAATAAATAGGCCTTCGAGCCTCATTGTAAGAGAGTTCAGAGGCATGTAGCCACACATCTCTTCTCAGAGATAAGTTGCCATTGCCCTAGCTGGTTTATTTCCATTTCTGGTTGTAAGCATATTTCAGTATTTTCCATTAATGAAATGAAGTATTATTTCCGCTGCATCTTTGTGTATATGGTTATCTCTGCAATTTGTTGCGTTCCTGTTTAAGTCTAGGTCAACCTCAAAAGAAGATGGCATCTCAAAGGAACTGTGATAGTAGAAGAGACGATTGGGGATTATGTGGAAGCAACTCTTCAGGTTCAGAATCACCACAGAATGAAGATGAACAAGCAAAAGAACTATCAGGTATGAATTTGTTATCCTCTGGTGATACATTTCTCTGTTCATTGAAGATGATGAAAGTGACAGCGAAACAACTGAATTCGCTCTTATGGGTGAAAGAGAAAGATATCAAATAGAGGCAGAATTTAAAAAACTCACAGACAAAATTGGAGATCAACAAGATCTATTGGACAAAAGGGAGTGTGCCTTCAAAGAAGAAGCTACCAGACTAAAAGCTCAACTGGAGGAAGGAAACAAAGTAAGGAAGCAGTACAAGGAAAAGGAAGATCAATGTCAAAAGCTGTAGGATGAAGTGAAATCAATAAGAAATGAATTAAATAAAAGGAGCACAACAATCAAGAAGCTTAAAGATAGATCCAGTTACTATGAAAGTCTTGAAGCTATGATCCTCTCTCTAAAAGAAGATCTTGAAAAATAAAATAAGCAGAATGAAGAACTACTCCAAGCTCTTGAAGAACAAGAAAACAAAGTTCTCGAATTAAGGCAACAAGTGGAAGAAGGAAGAAAAGCTGAAGAAATCATGAAGAAGCAATATCTTGAAAAGGAAGAGCAATATCAGGTTGAGGTAAATATCCTAAAAAGTAAATTAGAAGAAAAGGACAAGATTTAGCGATTTCAAGATAGTACTAAGATTTTGGATGATATTCTTAGTAGTCAAAGGTCTCCTGTCGTCAAAACTGGTCTCGGTTTTCGTGAATCTATTGAAAGTGAATCTAGCTCACAAGGGAGGCAAGGAACTCTAATGCAAAATCTGAAATGATCAACAAGGAGATGAGAGGTCAACCCCATCAACAACCAAGGAAAGAAATTCTTCAAAGAAAATCTTTTACTGCTAACTATGGAAGTAATAATCGGTTATTTCCTCAAATGAATAATGTTGAATGATTTATATATCATAATTTTGGACATGTTGCAGCAAGATGTAGAAGTAGAATGGTTCAAGACCGTCACATAGAAAGATCATCAGCTTCTAGGTACTTTAAGGGATTTTTTTTCTTGCAATATGTTTGGTCACAAAGCCATTGATTGCTATAGAAGGAATATGAAACATGTAAGATGTTATGCATGTGACAAGTTTGGACATATAGCAAACGAATGCAGGAGAAAATTTCGGGCACCATACCAAAAGGAGAAAAAATCATCACACTGGAAGATATGAAGAAGAAGGGAGTACAGTCAGAAAAATGTGGCATGGCATAGTGTACAGACATAACAGACTTAGGGGGAGCTGAAAGTGTGAAACTTCAATGTTATAAATCACATACGCAAGCTTCGTGAAGACAAGTCACGTATATACATGAGTTAGAAGCTACACAGTCGCGTATATGTGGTTTGAGGAAAATTGTAGTGGGAGAGACTCAGAAAAACTGATTTGATATGATTCAGACAATTATTAGTTATCTTTTTTGTCATGATGAATATGACTACAGTTTGTGGATGTTATTTAGAAGTGCTTTTGATCCTCACAAGTTGTTTATAACTTGATGTATATTTGATTGATGATGATGCCTTAATAATTCTTACTGATATATGCAATGATCAGATCTGATAGTGAATAGGTGGAACAAGTTCAGGGGGAGAACATGCTATGCTTCTAATAAGCATTGTTGGCATTATGTTTAGAAGTCTTTGGTACCTAATCAATGATGATGATGCTTATGTGGCTAAAGTGTTTAAATGGTACATCTTGCTATGTGATGGTTATCAATTGCCCATGATGAAATCTCAGATGATACTTGTATTACTTGGGGTTACATAGTTGTTATTCAGATCAGATTTATAGATGATTGTGGATGACTTTTTGATGATGTATATAGCACATATATGTTGCTTACATGGTGATCTTCATAAGGACAAAGAGAAGTACAAAGCTTGAGTACACAACTTCATTATATGATGATATGTCACTCATTTATTTTATGCTGGTGTCATCATGCCTTCAAAGATGCATATGGTGTAGTTATGATTAAGGATTCCTATAGTTCTTGGCTCTCACATCATTGAGGATTGTTGCTATTGATAGTATCAAGAAATCTGGACAATTGACCATGCACTCATGGTTTGTTATATACATAATTGATGGATACATATTATGTTGGATATATGGATGATTAATTAAGTTGCATATTGATAAATATTGTTGGTTGGCCAAGAGAATGGTGTTATTGCAGGTTGCATGAAGACATAGCTATTTGAAGACATGGATATTTGAAGACATGGCTTACTTAGTCACATAATGATGATGATTTCTTACCTTATGATGATAGGTTGATACTCACATATGTTGATTATCATGGTTGATGCTTATCAGATGTGGGATGTTCCCTAGTGATGATACATGGTTGATATATTGAAGGTTCTTGTGGAAAGATCATGCAGTTCTTGATGATGATGTTATGATCATAGATGATGACTATGGTGTTTTCACATACATATGATATGATGTGAATGATTTTGTGCTATTGCTTGGAGATATTACATATGCTTAGTTGATTCATGGAAGGTTATCATAAGGCCTATTTTGCTAAGGAAATGAAGCAAGTTGATCTGGATGAGATCAAGAGGATGAGTTGATATCTATATGCGGCATACTTTGTCATAGGTTGATGATATTTAAACTATCATATCTTGGCAAATAGTGATGAACGTATACAGGTTGCTAGTCTGGATGCTGTTAACAGATGCTTATGGTGCAGATCATACATGGTGTATGATAGTTGCTGATGACTATCATGGTCTTGTTTAGATATTTGGTCCCTGTTATAAATGTCATGTATATCATTCGATGTAAAGTTTATATAAAGACCCATGATGTAATAATTTGTCTCTATCTTTCATAGTATTTTGATGAGTCCTTTTTGGTCATATGATGTAATTTGTACCCCCACTATGCATGGGAAGGATGATGTAATAATTGCTATATTTCAGTCATGTATAAATTGGTATATCCTCACTTGGTTGGGAGGATGAGTCAAATTATGTATATCCCCACTTGGTTGGGAGATTGATGTATGTATGAGTCATTGGTGATAGGAAGGCCAAACTCACTTAGTTGAGTTATAGAGTCATGTCATTCTTTTGGAAAATATTTGCAGACTCTGCATGTGCTCAGGGGGAGCATGGATGATATAATGCATATCAGCATAAAAGAAGGGTGAGTTCAATCAGAGAATTCAACTTGTTCCTTGGGGGAGCATGATCAATGTTTATATTCAGCTATTCAGATATGAAAATCTTCATTTTGGTCTGCCCTTTGCCCTTGATATCAAAGGGGGAGAATATCTTGGTCCACCCATTGCCCTTGATGTCAAAGGGGGAGAGTATTTTGGTGTTTCTTGTTATCTCTAACAGCTTCTACAACTTGCAGTAATCAAGACCAACATGGTTGCCATCAAGTCCAAAGGGGGAGATTGTTGGCATTATGATGCATGTGTTGTACTTGATGGAAACCCACTTATAGTAGAACAACTCACTTGTATATGGTAACTAGATGAATCTACAGGAGAGATATCATATGTGACAGAATGCATGATAGTTGTGTTTACAGATATGACAAAATGCAGGGCAGTTCAAAGGAATCAATTCAGAAGGAAAATCACATTATAATAGGTCTATTCAAAGGGAACAAAGTAATGATACAAAAGAATAGGATGAAGGAACAAAGGACTACAGATCAGAATTAAGAAGTTGAATAAAAATGACATTTTCAGGTATGTTAAGTTGTATATGTGGGTTCACTATAGAAAAAGAGCATATACACGCGGATTAACAAAACAAAAGGAGCGTATATGTATAAATGCACTTTCATAGGAGGAAAGGATCGTACATATTGGAAAACCAAGGTTTTGGTCTAAGGTATTTAGTCCAAGGTATTTTGGTCCAAGGTATTGATCCAAGGTATTTGGTCCGAGGTATTGACCCTAGGTATTTGGTCCAAGGTATTGAGAAAGGCCTAAATCTATATAAGGAGGAGAAGATCATTAGGCCAGAGGGTGCAAGTATTGTTTTGAAGTGTTAGATCATATATACAGGTTATCATCTTCTGATTCTTTGCTTGATCTAATCTAAGGATATACCTATGTGGTTGATAATGGTTGATGGATCAGAATCATAAAACCTTAAATGTATTATCATTATGTGGTTTGATCATGGACAACCTAGATTTGAATACTGACACATGTTTTATTCTGTAAATGATATGATCTGGGTATGACTGAAGTCTAGAATGTCTAAGTTAGTATTTATAGATATGTACGTTGTTTCATTTTGGTAAAAGTGCGTATACATGCTGGTTTGACACATCGAAGTAGCATATACCTTATGAACTATGATGTTTGAAGTTACAATTGGTTCTAGTTGTTGATGCAGAGTTTTGGGTTTTTCTTTATGTTTTGGTGACTGCATTCTGGTGACAATGTTCTAAATGTTTAGATTGATTGATTATGATTTGCTTTAGTGATGATGGATGAGATCTAATGATGGATCAGGATCATTATGACTTATCATTATGTGATCTGATGGGCTAGATATGATTGCTAACACATGTTTTATCCTTTATATGTGATGATTTGGGTATGTCTAAATTCGGGAAGTGAAACACAGTTATAAGTAAGTATTTGCAAATCTATACGCTGGTTTGCTTTGGTGAAGTTGCGTATACACACCAGTTCGGCTCTTTCGCGTTGTGTATACACTATGATGCATGGTTTTGAGGTTACAGCCAATTCTGAATGATGAAGCAGTGTTCTAGGTTCAGATTTGTGTACTGGTTATAGTGATCTATCTGTTCCAGTTGATTTGTTGAAGTTTATTAAGTATGAATGAGTGGTTGATTAATTTGTGTTAGAGGTTTAGAGGTTGCCAGTGATTGACTGAGTTTGGTTGATTCAGAGAGTGATGATTGAGTTTTAGTGATTGGTTGATGCAGATGTAGTTGATGGTTGTATTGTGATGGTGATTAATTCTAAGCTTCATTGTTGTTGATGGGTCCAATATGAAAATTGGATAAAAATTTATGAAATGTGGTCCCTAGAGGAAGAAAGAAGGTCGTAGCCTTCTGTAGGCCGACACCTATGTACTAGTAAACATATCGGCTAGTACAAGAGTTAGGGGGTTGTAGCTCCCTTCCAGTAGAAGCTGGAGAACTAGAGAAGGTTGAAACCTTTTGAAGGTAGAAGCCTGTGTACTGGTATGAGTCTACACCAGCACAAGATTGTAAACATATTTTCTTATTATTAAAAGAAGACAGAGACGACACTAGCAGGTGGTTTTCACCCACATTGGGTTTCCACCTTAAATCTTGGTGTTCATGTGTGTTGCTTATGTGTGATGGTTCATTTTGTTATTAACTGCACATGGTTACTGTTTAATGTTTAAATAAAGTACCGATGCACTGATTAAAGATCGACATATGATGAATTAACTGAATCATAAGTTCACTAGATATATGTTGGTTGCCTTAATAACAGTTGCGTGCACATACGAGTTCCCTTCACTGAAGTAGCGTATATAAATATGATTATGGAAATGAAAAAGTTATTGATCTGCAAATACTAATTCACCCCCACCTCAATATTATTTCCAACATTCCACCTCTAAAATGAATAAGTGCTATGCATAGTTATGAAGATGAAAAATGAAAAAATGGAAAAATGTTTTTTTTTTTAAAAATGAAAAATGAATATGGCGAAAGAAGAGAAAGGATTCCTATATAGAGAGGTGATGCAAGTAACTCCATCGAGGTATTGACTAGGCTCACTGGCAGTAGAGCCATGCCTGTGTTCTTGCGTGACTCTGCTAGGGTACTGTCCAGGGCTGCTGGTAGCAGAGCAACACCAGAGATGAAACTAAGACTCTGATGACTACACTGATTGTGCATCATATACTCCTCAACCCTAATCAAAACAACTGTGTTGGATTGGCTTGGAATGTGTGTCGACTGACCAAGGGCTTAGAAGATGCTACATCTTACAATTAAGTAGTGTGGAAACCAAGATGAAATGAGAAATGAACAATACCTCTGGAGGTGTTAGACTTGTTTTTCAAAAACAAGGTCCATTTAGAGAGTTGAAGTTCTACTAGTGTGTCGCCAAGTGTTGTAGCAGCTATAACCACCCTCCAAAATTTTACCTTAGCTTCATTTTGGAGCCTCCCTACCAACATTTCACGACAATGTGTATTGCCTTGCCAAGTAACAAGATCCAATGTTTTTCTCGCAAAATGATAGCTTGTCCATGGGAGCTTGATGCATCCCCCTCATAGGCTGTTTCACCGGAATTGGTCCAGCTGTAGGCGGAGAAGATCCCTCAAGAAATTATGCAATTCTAGAGGGAAACTAGCCTTCCCTCTAGAAATTGTGTAATTCTGCTTGGAAGCCTGGTGGGCTCCATAATTGCGCAAATCTTCCTGTCACTGTTCACTGAGAAAATTGTGCAATTCCTCCTAGCAGGGCTACTCAACCTAGAAATTTTGTAATTCTAGGAAGCATTCAGCTGCTCTACCCAGAAATTAAGCAATCCCTTTAGGCAGCCAACCTAGCTCCCTCCCAGAAATGCACATTTTTCCCCCAAGCTGAGTAGATTGTTGCATGTGCAGTTGAGTTGACCGGTTCCATCCAAGACTGAGAAAAACTTATTTGCATGCATGGGCTACTCCTCCCAAGGTAGCATGCAAAGGTATCCCTTGATTTAGGGATCTATTTTTAGCAACTGGTGGTTGCAAGTAAGGATCATCTCAAAAACCTCCTACCAAGTGTCACTTTTCCTAGATTTGTGGCATGCATGTCACAACCTCGATCCTATCAAAACTCATCATCTGGAAATTGTATATCTCATTCCTCACATCAACCTTGCAGCTCTGGCATCCCACATTGCATCTAGGAGTTGTCGGCACATTCAGCTCAACTATCTTGGGGTAAGATCATTGCTCATGACTTGTGCCACGTTTCTGTCGCTTTTTGTGTTTCTCTTTGTGTGAGTGTTGTCTACTTGATTTTAATGAGCACTTACTGTCATTTTCATGCATACTAGCTTGTACTAGCATTTCAATTTTCGTTTGCATTTCATTGTTGTCACATGCATGACAATGTTTTGCACGGATGGTCATTGTTGTGGTGACTCGCTTCACACACATGCATGCTTTATCGTTTTTCAAATCCCGCACTTGTTTTTTACATGAATTATAATTCACTCTCGTTTGCACTCATCTCATAATGCATTCAGACTTCTCATCTTTTTAGTCGCCCGTCAGTCGGACTGGGTTGCCTTTGCTCGGACTATGCTTTGCCCGGCTAGCACTTTGCATTTCTGGAAGCGAAGGCTCTGCCTTCCCTCCATAAATTGTGCAATTATAGCCAGGCATTGACCTCTAGGCTTGCATTGCATAATTATTGGAGGTAGTGTCCCGCTGGCCCCAAAAGCTGCGGAATACAGTTTTCTGGTTGCATGTCACTCTTGACTGAAATTGTGCATTGTGCAGTTTCAGTCCTTAGCAGGCCACGTTGGATTGTGCATTGCGCAGTTCCAATAGTTAGTGAGCCTCCTGATAGCCCAGACTATGCCTTTCATAGTTTTGGCAGTCAGTCTCCCAACCTCCTAGCGGAAATTGCGCAACCTTCATGATCAGTGACAAAGGTATGTTCCAAGTCAGCTCTCAAGTTAGTTTTGGTTTTCGACTAATAGATTGCTTGCCATGAGGGTTGCCATGTATCCATGTATCACAGGTGTTAATCTACCTCTCAGCAACATAGGTACAAAGGTTTCTAAGAGAGCAGAGTTGAAGACACTATTCAGAGCGCACTTGGGGATACAGTTGGTTAAAATTCTGTGAACTTGCCTACCCATGAAGACATCGAGTTGTTCGTAGACAAGGAAATCAAGATATGATGGAAACAACATCATAGCAAATAACACCATCAAAAATAGATGAAGGTAGCATATTGGATGCAATGAATGCAAGACGAAGTTTATTGAAAACACAGAGGTGGAACAAAGTTACAAGCTCGAGCAGATCCACTTGTGATGAAAGCAACCTTGGAGACTCAGGCTATGAGGTGATGGAGTGACACGAAGATCACACAAAGGTAGAGAATGGAATAGAGAAGGAGTTGCATGTGATGAAGTAGCAACTCAAGGAAGAACAGGAGCTGCATAGATGAGAGAATAAGTTGCAGCTGGAACAGGTACACCAATGGGCACAACATGCACTCATAGATGAAACTATGCCCATACAAGTTATAGATCCATCCCCGCGGTTAGCACAAAGCATACATGGTGAGAAATGTTGTTGATCACATACAAGGGAATTTAGCAGCATGCATGTCATTGTGTGGACGAATGTGATCCCACCCATTCAGCGCACTCACCGAGGCAAAGACAAGAAGCAAGTATGACTGGAGCTGAACATGAAACTGAGAGTTGATGCACATGACCACCAGCACACACTAGAAGATCATCAAAAACACTATGCATTTGTGCGTTTCCAGTTCGACCTCACCCAAGAAGACCATGCACATGTTAGCATACGAGTTGGATGGAGGAGCCATACTAATGCACTGGGATGCAAAAGATGCAAGAGTTTGCTTCAGCAAGATGTCACCATGGAGCACGTACACATCAGCATGGATGACCAAGCTTGGCATTAGCTCACCACCTTCACCATCACAAGCATGTCAAAGATTTGGTCTCATCGCAATGGACCAAGTTTCAGTGATGTCTTGCATGGCTTGCTCAAGCCATTTTGTCTCACATAGGCACATGTGCATTGTAATGTAACCTCCTGTCAAATGGAAGTTCAAGTGTCGATAGTTGGACGTAACAATAATAAAGTAGATGAAGAGTCATGGGGTAGATGAACTGTCACAAAGGGGAATGTCAAGGGTCACCCCACCCTTTACTATAAATAGAACCTCATAACTCATTGTAATGGCTTTTGTTCAACCGAGCTTCCGATAGGACTATCTTAGAGAAAGCTTGGACAATATTGTAATGAGCCTTGGCTTCTCCACTGCGCAGAGCTAGTACATCTCTCTAGAGGAGAAGGCGATTGTGGTTGCGATTGTGGTTGTAATGTTGTGCTATTGGAACTAGTGGTTGGAGATGGATGTATTGTATGGCTGGAACTTACACTTATTAATATAACAGAGCTAACATGTTTCATGCATATGTTGTATTTTATTCTATACTATCTGGTTTACTCTAAATGATATATGTATTTGTTTTCTTACACATGCATGTATGGACTATTATGTATAAGTATGTATAAATCTTTCTGAAATATGCTGTTGGTTTAACCATCACTTTGGATTTCTAGCTAACTTTCCTTCCATGTTGTGGTGCATCTTTGCTCATGCGTTCCCTTCTTAACTCTGTTTTATCACAGGTTTCCAAAGGGCACACTCACATCACCCTCCATGTGTTAGAACTGTTCATACACCTTCCTTGACTTATTGCAGCTGTCACACCCTTTCTACCAACAGGGACATCCTATTTCATCTGTGTGAAACCACGATCAAGGCATTATCGTACGACCCACTGCTAGGACTCCTACACCAAACGGTTTGAGATCTAATTGGGACTTCTTATTGGGGATATCCCCTTACATGTTGGTGGGTCTAGCAATGTCAACATGTCCTTAGCCCTCGACTTGATCCCTCAAAAGTGGTAAAGAACCAGTCGTAGATGATCTAGGAGGATCCTGGAGGATTGATCCAGGTGGATCTTGAAAAAAGTACCAATGGCATGGTAAAAGGTTGAAAACTCAAAGTGGAAGAATCTGGATAAACTTAGCATCGGATCAAAGTGCTCATCATCCTAATTCCAATGGTGCAAATGAAACTTAAATCCGAGTTCATACGAAGAATTTAGAGCAAGTCAGAGTTCAAGTTTGATTTGTTCAAGTGGCAGGAGGAGATGACATGGAAAAGGTCTCAACGAATGGGGGAGCGCCAAATGGCAGGCTGCCATTGGTCCCACATATCACTTATCGTAGTAAGGAGATGAAGAAGCTTAAGGGAAAATTGACCCTAGGCATGTTGCGATGCGATAACCACATATCCCACTCGCAAAAAGATAAAGTGGATAGGAATCATCCCCAATAGGATCCCAGTTGTGATTGCGATATTGCAAATCGCAGATTGGAGGAACAAGTGTTAAGGATCGGTCCCCGGTAGAGCTGAGTTGTGGTGCAATATATCGCATATCGTAATCGCAGAAGGGCTAGTGGATGCAAAGCAGCCCCAACAATAATCGCTAATTGTGATTTGCACTAGGATTATCAGATGTGATGTTTCATACATTGATATTTATAATCCCAGCGGGTCTGTGTTATTGTAGAACGTAGGGTGAGTTGATATGCTAATGGTTTAAAAGCCGATTTTGATTGCGATGGGGTCCCCAGATGCAATATGTTATATATTATGTTGTATAATCCTGACAGGTCCACTGTATTAAAGGCCGCGTGATATAAGGGCTGGTTTGTACGCCGATGGAATGCCAATTGTGAAGAACTGGCGATAGCCTCAGTCGCTGAGTTCAATGCACAGTCAAAGAGGTTTTATGCCATATTTAAAATGGGTTTCACCATACTTGTAAAGGTTTGTTGCATGTATCATTCAGGACCGAGATCCCTGGTCTTAAGGCAATCTTGCTAGCCTAACTTGGCCTATGGTTAGAATTGTCCGGGAGTTGAGGAATTTCCACCATGCTTGTATAAAAGACTCTTTTGTGTTAGAAGAAGGTGGGGGAGGACTAGACGATTACTTCAGAATCCATTATACAGCAGATCCTAACCCTGGAAGTAGGCTGAGACCTCAAATTGAGAAGTAGGGAGGTTCCGAGAAGTTTCATAAGGCCCAATTATCCAAATTGGGAGCTTAGATAGGTGTTTTTACACGATTTTTTGCAAGGAGAGTTACACAGTATTTTTTCACGCCTCCTTCACTTCCCTGTGACATACCTTGAAGTGCCAGAAACATGATCATTATATAATATACTCATCCATGTATAAAACTCAGATCCCTCCTTTAACTTTGCTTGGAAAATATCTGGAGCTTTCCCTAAAGAAATGGCTCTTGAAACCCTAAAATGAGGGTTATGAAGCTCAAAATGGTGATGATCGCCTGTTGCACCTTGTTAAGCCAATGATTGCATTGCTCTATTCCCTTTCATACTTGTGATGGTATCAAAAAGGAATTTTTCCCAAAGAGGATGAGAAGCTTTGTGATCTAGAAGCTTCCAGAGCAATGAGCTGGAGGTGGTTTCACATAGATGAGGTCGAATCCTCTTAATTTGACGTCTTGGTCTCATCCCTATGAGCTACCTCCTTGAGATGTGGGCCTACTACTATCTTTGGAGGAGTCCTAACTCCCTCTCCCAGCCTATACATTCCTCCTCTCCCATTCCCAAATGGTTTATCTATGTCCATTTGCACCCCTTTGTTGAGCTTGTGCTTAGAGGCTATTCATTAGAATTGGAGAAGGAGTGAGAGAGTTTCTTGGCTTGAATTTGGATTATCACTCAAGAATAGCCTTTCAACATCAAATCTATGGTTGTAAGCTTCCCCTTTATTCTTTATATAATAATACAATTTTTGGTTCATCTTCCCAAAATATATATGTTCATGTATGTATTGGCTTGGCATTCCTTGATCAACTAAGTAGGTTATTATTGGATTTGCTATTGGTTTTGGCATGCTTTTTTGTCTCTTGATCACTTTGGTAGGTGCATAAGCACTGAAAAAAGCAGGAACAAGTCTGTGACACAAGCAGTTTAATGATCTCAACAAAGGAAATCATAATAGCATCAGAGCAAGGTAGGCCATCTCTCTTGTTCTACTTTTCAATTGTGATCTAGAAAGATGTCTAGTTGATTGTCACTTCAGTTGCTAGACCCACTCATTAGGCTAGAGGGATCGTCTCTATCTGCAGAGAGGATTAACCTTGTCAAAAAAATGATGACTTTGATAGGGAGCCTATGACCCTTTCTTTCCCTTCCTTCACCTTGTCTTGTGACGAGTTTGATCAACCATTGATTTTTAGGCTTCTTTGCTTGTTTGTAGTCAATGTCACTGTCTGGTAGATGCCTGAAGATTTTTAGCTTGAGCTGTTTTTGATGATTTTGGATTTCTTTTTTGTTTTCCTCGACCATCGCAGATTTGACCCTGACAATCGTGATGATATCACGAGTTTTCTAGTTATAGTAGTGTTGATCGCTACTTTACTCCAGACAGGTGCGATGATTGCAGAGAATTAAGAAATTTAGGGGTTTTCTCTCTTATTTTGAGTTCTATTTGTTTTCTTCCTATGACTTATTAGTGTGTTCTTCATTGAATCTCTCATTGTCTGATTGCAATTTTTTTTAACTTGTCTTGAGTGTCCTTCAGGCTTGATTAGCCTTTTAGGGTTCTAGGTCTTCTAGGTCAACCTTTTTCCACTCGTTGGTCTTCCTATCCGAAATCAGAGATCAATTGTATGTGTTAAAGAGTCTTTATGTGTTCAGACATACTTTGTAGATCACTTTTTGGTTCTTGTGGCTTAGGTTGTTTTCATTAGTCGATATTGTAAAAGTTACTTAAGCTTCATTTGGCGAACGATAGATTACAAATCGATTGTCTCATTGGAATCAAAGGAAGTGTTTGATTTGAAGTTTTTCGTGTTTCAAAGTGAAAGTGAAAGTGTTATTCTTTTCAGAGTTTTTGAAGCATTCTGAGTTGCATTCAAATCATTGAAGTGAAATAGATTTTCATATTTGTTGGCTTGCTTGCATTCTCTTTTACTTTGCACTAGATTACATTAGTTGCATTTTGAAAAAGAGAAAATCATCATTATATCTTACGAAGATTTTTCTTTAACATTTGTTTTGGCATTACATTTTCTTGTCATATGAAAGATTAGATTTAATATTTTTCATTTAGCATTTTAAGATTGTCATGGATGAGTTTTTGCATTTGGTTTGATGCATGGTTTGAGTGATATTCTTCCCTACATAGATAGCTTTCATCGAATTGAAGGATTTCATTTCATCATCTAGTTTTCATTTTAGGAACAGGTAACATCATTAAGGCATTGAAATTGCGACATAATTACAAGATCAACTTTAAAATCTATCAATTAACCTAAGGAGAATTTGAAACATTAATGATCATATCTAGTGGTTTAGGTTAGAGATGTGTTCTGATGTCTTAAAAACTTAATAGCTATTGTTCGCTTCGTCATTAGACAACGCTAGCATGAACTTGTGCTTCCTATACCATCGCGTATATAAAGTGAGACCCCCTAGGTTGCAATCCTTTATCCATAGGAAGCCTAGTCTACCACCCTATAAACGTGATACACCGAACACAACATGCGGGGAGATTTCCTGCATGTACATCAAGTCCTTGGTAAATTTATTTGCTGAGGTGTATATTGCAATTCACAGATACTTGTTACTCCTTTTCCCTAGATTCACTTGAGCAATAATTTGATATTTTATGACACTTTAAATTTGAAAATATCATCGAGCACCTTGTCCTTTCAAGCTTGTAAAACTATTGAAAGCGACTAGAGTCATCTTTTCACCCTTTTCTTGACTCTTGAATGAAAAGGCAATGTTTTTGTTTCTAAAATATAATTTCCCATGATAAACATGTCAATCCTAATTAGTCTGTTAATTTCAAGATTTTTAAAGCCCTAAATGATTATTTTTTCCTTTTTTGCTGTTGAGAGGAAGCCATTGTGGTTGAACCTTTGAGTCCATCTCATAGTTCCCCTTCATTGTCTAATACTGAAGGGTCCTCCCAAGGAGTTCATCTGAAACTTCCTTAGTCACTTGAGGATCAAGGTATTGAGCTTGGAATTGTTTTGAGTATCCAAACTTTGTCTTCTCATCTACCTCCATTAGATTCCTGGTCACCCTGAGAATCTGATCGAGATTCCTTTGATAATCCTATTCAGACCCCCAAGAGTCTGCAGACTCCTGAAAGTCCACAAAGGTTGGTCGTCTATCCACCGAACCCATTATTCAATCCTGTTGTGATATCTCCTCAACGTCCTTACAGTCCATACGATCATCCTAGTATTCCTTTGGAGTTATCTCCTCATACATCTTAGGTTCCTCATTGTAAATCGTTTCCATCTATGGAGTGAGAAGGTGAGATCCCAATCTCCTCTCTGAGTCATTCGGAAGTTTCACTACCCATACTCCTCATATAGATGATGAGCAGGGATATGAATTCCCTCCATAAGGCTTTCCTTATACAAGAAGAGTCTCATTTCTCTCCTATCCTAAGACTAGTGGACCCATGTTACCACATGGCTATACTACTTTATCTCAACTAGTTTCGGGCATTCATAGTGCCTCATCATTGTATCGAAACCCCATATGGTCTTGCAATGCTATGCCTACATTAGGTTCGTTCATCCTGAACACGACCTCTCGATCGATTGTAAAAATTGCAGTCACTTCAGTTCCATTCAACCTACCATTCCATCTCAACCTGTTTTCTCATTTCAATTGACTCTTATGGTTCAACCGACTATCTTGGGTTAGGTCTCAGTAAGTTCTTCTATCCCTCCATCAAGTGGATAGCGTGTGCCATTGCCTAGTGGGCAAGATCCAAATATTCCTCTTATGTTATGCGAAAGAAGTGTGAGTGGATTAGAAACTCACATGGTTGGAATGAATCATCCTTTTTACGTCACTATTCCTAACCCTGCTGGTCCATCCATATTAGGTAACATCCAATATCAGCAGCCGTATATGGCTTAGGTCCCATTCCAACAGGCTTATGTCCCATATGGTTTGCAAGCCTTGGTTAAAAATCGCCTTACGTTCCTCAAGCTGGACCTTATGTTCAGCCTGGTCAACCCACTATTCCTGGTGGGTATGGCCAGATCCAATTTGGGAACTATCAAGACAAGGACAACCTTTGCAGCAACAAGGACAAACTTTGCAGTAGCAAGGGTAACCTTTAGAGCAACAAGGGAAATATTTACAGTAGCAAGGACAACTACTACAATAGTAAGGGAAACCTTTGCCACAGTCACAATAACCTTTGCAGCCGTAAACTCAGTTTATGCAGTAGTCCTCCCAACCTTTGTTGCAGTAAGGTCAACCTTTACAACAGAAAATTCAGCCTTTGCAACAATAAGGTGAGCCTTGGCATAAAAAAACCTTATATGTGTATCAGCAAGGTCAGCCTTTGCAAGGTCAAGGTCAACCAATGCATCACCAGGGTCAATCTCCTTATGTCAAGGGTCAACAGGTTTGGCAGCCTTATAACCCATATGCCATGTACAATGCTCATAATTGGCCTATGGCAGGGAAGTATCAAACCTACCCTGGACCGAATCCTCCTTAGCGGAAAGGTAACCCTCAGTGGGGACAAAACCAGATTCCATATGGACAAAATCCTCCACTATGGGGGAAAAATCCTTACCAACTAGGATGAACTCCGCAGTTTGGGTCTCCTCAAAGACCCTATATGCCATTTAACAAGAAATTTCCTTCCTTGGCTACATTGGAGCTGCTCGATGTATCGAGTCTCACGAATGATCCCATTCTTCATTCACCTTACTAGCCTCCACTTCTGAAGAAGATTCCAAGTGATTGCTCCAAATTCGAGGGAAAAGTGAATGAGGATCCACAAGCCCACGTGATGACATATCACCTCTGGTGCTCCTCCAATTCGTATGTCGATGATTATATCCATCTTCAACTCTTTCAAAGACTCTCACAAGTGTTGCCACTAAGTGGTACATCAAATTACCTTGAGGTACCTACAATGACTTCAACTCTCTCACTATGGCTTTCCTCACTCATTTCCAACTTCCAGTTCGTTATGAAACAGGTACTCATTTGCTTACATCTCTTAAGCAAGACACCGCAACCCACATTGTCGATCATATCCATGAATGGAGACATTGGTGTCACCTCATCAAGTTTTGGATTGCTTATGAGTTGTTGAAAGAATGGTTCACAAAATCATTCATCAAATAAATTGCTAAGGACATAACCATGGGTGGATGTGTTACTGAAGAGCAAGCTATCGCCCGTGCCCAGTATTTAGACTTCGTTTATTTGCAATCTGACACATTGTATGAAATTTTACCTGATGCTCCAAGACCATCATCGGATTTGATAGCATCGAAGTCCCCGGATACACCACCTGTTGACAGTGTTATTGGTTCCACGTCTCAGATTCGCATGAGAGCTTCTTTGAAGAAGAAATCTGTCTCGAACGCTGGTTCCAATAATACCTCCAAAACTTCATCCAGTTTAGGTAAAACCTTCGAGGTACATGTTGTCTAGTCTACCATAATAGATAAGACCTCTAAAGGTAAAAAGAAGGGAAAGGTAAGGCCAAAGCTGATGCCCCAAAACAGGACCTTCCTAAATATTCTGCTGATGATGCTTCTTGAAGAAAGCCGAAATATCCTTACCTCATCTATGAGGAGGATCATTACACTAAGGATTTTCCCCAATGATCTGAAGTTAGTCACTTGTTGAAAGGGACCCAAACTATCTTAAAAGAATGCTTTCCATCACAACAAGCCCAATTGGTAGACCAACCTCAGCGCTTTGCTTCCTCAGGTTCCCAATTGTTCATGATGAAAGGTTCATCACCTATCTCAATTGCTACTCGAACTAAGGACTATCAAGCCACGTCTAAGCAAACGATGGAGAAAGAAGCTGTTGATACTCCTTCTACTTCTACTCTATTTAGTTATGGTCTGCTCCATATTGAGCGCCCTAACAGTGAGTCTGTCATCCGACCACCTTCCAAAGGTGTTCTTCGGAAGTCATCTTTTAATCCGAATGCTAGAGCTATGCAACATTACAATATTGTTGAGGATTTAGCTCAGGCACCTTCGAAAATTTCTGCCTTGGAGGTTCTTCAATCCTATCCTATGCAGTGGAAGTCACTGTTGTCTACTATAAGTGTTATCAATCCTTTTGATTCGAGTCTGATTACTTTCGATCTAGAGAATCATGTGCCTCATCTTCCTCATCAGATTTCATTTTTGATATAGGTCCTTATTAAAGGAAAGACGATCCATCGAACGGTTATTGATGAATGTGCCTTTACCTAGATCATAACAATTTTGTGTTGGAAAGCCATTGACTCTCCTCCCCTTAACCAATCTCTGAACACCTTGGAAGCCTTTGATGGCAGAGGTTCACAACCATATGGTATTCTCACGAACTTGTCGATTACATTAGAAGGAAAGATTGTTGAATTAGAAGTAGAAGTTGTAGATGCCAATCTCAACTACAATCGTCTTCTTAGGCGAAGTTGGACTCGCGCCATGTTTTGTGTGGTGTCTTCTTTGTTCTGCGTACTTCATTTTCCTCATGAAGGAAAATTTTTCACAGTTGATCAACTATCCTTCTTTTCTTCTAGTTCATCAAACGGTAACGTTCCTTACGTGGGAAACACTGAGATTCCTTACAATAGTGTTGGATCTGGTCCCTTCAAAGACTCTACTTTAATGGGTACCTTTTCTCTCCTACCTCTGAATTTTCATTCAGTCAATATGATCTAGGAGTCTATGAATCTTTGGATTATCCCTATCGATGATCAAATTGACTCATTTGGTGATGCTATGCCATTAAGTCCATTAGAGATAAATTATCAAAAAATTGTATTAGCTTCGATGGTCGCTTCAGAATGTCATACTATTTCTAGTATGAACCTGGACACTTACGTGCCATCTCCTTGGCTTGGTTCTTGGTGTTCTCCGGATCCTTTGAATGAGACATACCCCACTGACGAGAGTATTGTGGAGGTCATGTCTCTGGATGACATTCCAAGGAACGGTCTACATCATCGTTCTTATTTTCTTCCTAGCCTCGATGAGATGCTTTCTTGTCTTCAATCATATGTTTCTCATTCTCCTACACCTCTACTTCAAACACCTATCTAGGTATGTGAAGTCTTATTGAAGGGTAATATGGGAACATCACTGCAACTATATCTGTTGACATTTTAGTTTACCTTGAAATTGTCAAAATATTTCAACTGGGGGCACCTTTTCCTCGTCATGAGATCAAGTTTTTCATGCCTCTTTTCATGATATTTTTTCATCGAGTCTCTACCGTTTTCCCATTATCACAATGGGGTTTGATCTTACGACTCGCAACCCTCACTCGCCTAGGGGGCATTTTATGAGTTTTAATCTATTGTTTGGCCAAGTTGATTCTTACACATCATGTCAACGATGAAACTTTGGTTTTATTCTCTGCTAATTGATTACTCGAGTCCAAAAATGGACTCCATCTGAACTTTTACGCGCAATCATCTGTGTAAATTAAATTTTGTAAATTAGTGTGTTAATTCATTAGTGTGCCTCTTTTATTTTTGGTGTGTTTGTTTTCTTTGCAGACATATGCTTTTCTGTTTACCCTGTGTTCCACTCGGTTTGCAGATGTCATCAAGTCATTACATTGGTTTTGCTGATGGTGCTTGTCGTAGCACATAGAACCTCTCTTCCATATCATCGGTACTCTATGACCCTAATGGCGAGCTGATTAACTTAAAAGGTATCTTCCTTGGTTGAACAACCAATAATATTTCTGAATATAGTGCAGTTGTTGAACTCTTGCTAGAAGCAGTATCTCTTGGCATTAGGGATTTAGTTGTCAATTTGGATTCACAGTTCGTTGTGTTACAATTAAACAATCATTACTCAGTTAGAAATCTATAAATATTGTGCATGTATCTACGTGTTAGATTGTTGAAAAGAAATTTCGATTACATTACATATCAACATATTCCACGTAATTTAAATACATTAACCGATGCGTTAACAAATCTTGTTCTTGATAGACATTTGTGTCATTTATAAACTGAATCATGTTATGAACACATAAGTAGAAATAAAACATGCATATATATATATATATATATATATATATATTGCATCTTGTCAGAGTGTTTACATGAAAATGTCAAAAAATAGAGTGTTCTGGGACACTTGGCTTTCAAAAGCCTAAAAAATGTGTAAAAGACTATATAAACTATCAAACTACATAGTGCTCATGATAACACGAAACAAACATGATCACTCGGCCTAACAGCCAACGCAGTCTCGTAGAGACTCCCACAGCGTGTCTCTACCAATGCAGTGGAACATTGTCAATAGTGGCATAATTTGGAACTCCTCGAGTTATTGCCTCTAGATTGCACTCCATCTCAGCTAAGGGGTTAGCCCCTTCCTTGTATTATGTGCCACTATCAGATGAGTAGCTAGCGATGCTATTGGCGAAATTCCTGGTGGTTTCTCTGGCCCCACATATGCACATTTATCATAAGTTGAGTCTCAATTTACACTTTTATAAAAATCATGAAACTTGAAAAAATCCCAAAAACAAGTTTTTACCTGCATCGGTCCACTGTTCGCCTAGTGGCAGAGGTAGATTTGGATCCCACTTGAAATATGTGATAGCATAAGCATAGTAATCTACCACAAGTAGTTGGTGTTCAATCCAAGTGAAGAAGTTTGGTGGATAATTCATATGTTGATCGTGCCTCCTCGAGGCATGAGCTAGCTCCATCCATATCACGAGTCTCAGATCTCGGGGGGCAAGATGTGGTAATTTTTCCCATTGATACCAGAAGAGGGGCACTCACTCCAAAAATAAGGTCACCAGTATGTAATATAACTCGAATTGCTTGAGGTGTCCATGCTTACCCTTGATCAGTTGTTGCTTCATGTTTGCCAAAAGGCCTCCACACCAGTTGAAGATGGTGGGAGTCAAACATGAGATAGGATACTGAAACTGAGACTTTGAAGACTCATGCAAGGCTTGCATGCCAGATACATGTGCCATGGTGAACAGAATTGTTCTCAAGATGAGGTTCTTGGTGATTGTTGCTATCTTCACCTTACCTCCATTGGTTATCTCAACACCATGATAATATCTCTAGACTAGATTCCTAGTACTCTCACCTCCTTGGCGAGATCCAAAGAGTTGAACTGCTTCTCCTTGAGGGGATAATCCCATGATGAAATAGATGCCCATCTCCTCAAGCTCTAGTTATTGCCCTTTTATGATGAAGATATCTCAATCTACATCCCAAACGCTGATTAGGTAAGGTAGTAACTCCATCTAAGCCCTCAACCCTGTGATCCTAAAGAAATTTAGCAGTCCACAATCCCTCTGAGAATTTATGCATGCTGGATCCTGAGATGCTTGGAAGTATTCAGCCTCATGGCCTTTTTCTTTCCACTCCAAGATCATATTCTCCTGCAAAACAAAATTTAAACACTTATTAATGCTTTTTACATGGATCAAAATCAACATTTTTGTCTTAAAAGAGAGTTTTGCATCTCAAAAAAATCTCTCTCAGTGCCATCACACTTGTTTTTATAAATAGTGTAATGGAATCGCGTGAGCCTTTAGGCTCAAGCACGACCATCGTGGGTCTGATGACCATACCCGTGATGGTCATCAGCGACCTAAAATTTTAAAATCCTCTTCTCTAGCATAAAATATACCGTTTAAATTGCATAAAAACTTAATGAAATGCAAGAGCGGGGATGAGGCTCTTACCTGTTGCAAATAGATCGTGAAATAGTACATTGGATATTCCACAGCAGCCACTAGAAAATCAAGAGAATTAGGGCACAAAAGCACTTTCAGAGCTCAGTTTGCTAAAATGGTAAAACATGAAATTATTTTTACCTATTTATAAGTTTTGAAAGTCATTTTCTCAAATATTTTTGTAATATTTTAATACTTTCTCTCGATATCAGTGATGGGTGTGTTTCTTGTGAAGTTATAGGTAGTTCAATGCGAACAATGATCATTATTGATTGATTTTGGGAGTTTTATTTAATCTCTTTTTCGGACTCATTAAATAAATGAAAAAAGAACCCCCCTGGAGTCACCTTTCAGCTCTTTTCTGACTCTCGAAAATTGAAAATATTACTGAGTACTTGTATTTCGAACTAGTTAAAGTAAATGAATTGACTTCACCTCAGTATACATTTACCCCTTTTTTGGGCTGAGATTGTAGGTTTTAACCCCGTACAGAAATTACCTGCATACGAATTCTAAATCACAAGAAAAATAAAAATGCGAGAGCATAACACATAAAACACGTATACAGAGATTTCCCACTGGATCCCAAAATCGGGACTACCAGCTTGATTTTTCATTATGTTCCTTTCAATGTTACAATACATATTT
>APFE030438766.1:30162-58675 GCA_000404065.3 Pinus taeda
CTGAGTTAAGTCCAGTTAAATTAGTTCCAAACTGTTTGAGGAACTAATAGTGAGTTAACAGTCAGTTGATGCATTAATGCACTTAACTAGTGCTACTCCAGTTAACTGAAGATCCCCTCATCAGAAACTCATGCATGTCTATTCTGAGAAAGACCCAGTTGAGATTAATGTTCAAGGACAGTGTACTATCAGTTGCATTTGTTTTCTCATGGAGAAAACTCATGCATGCAGTCAAGGATTCATCCTTGAGGATTGCGTAGTTTTGAAGGTTTGGTTTTCCACTTGGTAATAGGCTAATCATCCACAAGGAACAATGCAAGGAAATAGGAGCTTGGAGGGCAAAGAGGAAGGCTGGAGAGAAGCCAAGATTGCCTGTGAGCATATGTAAGGATTGTACTAAGAGCTGGCTAGCTGTGAGAGCTAAGGCTTTGTATAATTCCTATGTATTCCCACCATGTATGATAATACAATAGTGTGGGGTTTTTATCTGAGGATTTCCCCAAATTATTTTCATGTGTATTATGCCATTGATTCTTCTTCTTCTCGTTATATTGTTCAGCTCGATCTTTAAGCTTCTGCAAATTGATAGCAGAACTAGGTTATAGTATTTGATTTGATTTATATTTCATTATCGGGTTTACCTATCACAATTTTACACATGATATTAGAGCTGTGAATAGTGTATTGAGAAGAGAATTCGAAGTTTGAAGTTCGAGATTGCACGTGCAAATCAAATTCATATCATACTTCAAGGTTGGCCAATGGTGTTCTATGGCTTGAGACTCAAGTATGCTTTGGAAGGTAGCTTGAATTACATAACATGGAAAGATAGAATGGAGGTCGTATTAGAAGACAATGGCTTGAAGGAATTCATTGATCAAGAAATCCCAAAGCCAGCTTCAACTACTACACAAGAGTTGTCTTAGTGGAAGAAGTGTGTGGCAAAGGTGAGATAGATCATCCTTGAGGGAGTTAGAGGCCATATTGTCTCAAGTCTCCATGGGAAGGATACTCCATTTTCAATGTGGAAGACATTGAAGCACCTCTACCAGAATAGTAGCGACTAGAGGAAATTGGCGCTCAAGGACAAGCTTCGAAGAATCAAGATGGAGAAGGGTGATACTATTTCCACATATGTGAACATGCTCACCACCTGTAGAGATGAGCTTGCAAGTGTGGGAATAACTACTACCGATGATGATATGGTGAGCTTCGCGCTCCTTAGCCTTCTAAAGAGTTGGAATAGCTACCAGGACTCTGTGAATGGAAGGGATAAACTGCCAGATTAGGAATGACTATGGTTGGATCTTATGCAGGAGGAGATCAGGAGGAGCACACGAGATGGTTATTCATCCAAGAATGATGATGAAGAAAATATTTCCTTAGAAGGTAAGTCAAGGAAAGGGAAGGGGAAGCTTCCCATTTCAAATCGAAATCTTCTCATGAATGGAAGAAGGGTAACATGTCTAAAGTAAGATGCTTTAATTATCACAAGATGTGACATTATGCGACTAATTTCCCATCGAAGAAGTCCAAGAAGGGATCCTCGGAAGGATCGGAAGGTAAGGCATTAGCCTCTCAGTTTGAAATGGACTTTACCCTCATCACATGCATGGTGTCATTGATGATGGGTTGTGTCTCTATCTTCACAGTGGAGCCTCATTCCACATGACCGGTGATAAAAATTTATTTAGTGCCTTGGAGGAGAAAGACCTCAAGATGCGCATAGATATGGATGACGATGGAAGGTATAGTGTTTCAGGAGTGGGCACGATTTCTTTTCAGAGGGAGCATGGAGCTCCTCTCACCTTGATAGATGTGATGTATGTGCCTAGACTGAAGAAGAACTTGGTATTGGTCGCGATGTTGGAGGAAAAAGGATACGGTGTTGTCTTCAGTAAAGGAAAGGTGTTCCTAAGACACATAGCCATGGGTCAGACCAAGAGGATATGGATTTGGGTGAAGAATCTCTATAAACTGAAGGTAGATGATTTTCCAGCATTGAGTACAAAAGCAGAATTGGTGCAAAGCCAAGACATTGGCGAGTTGTGGCACAGGAAGTTGGGCCATTTGCATCATGGGGCTTTGAAGATAATGCAACATATATCTACAAGACTTCCCAAAGGTAAAATTGAGCAAGTTGACACATGCAAAGGTTGTACCTTGGTAAAGTACACCAAGTCTTCCTTTCATGATCGAGACAGACAAGCAGAGGCTATCTTAGAGTGAGTTCATACTGATTTGTGTGGACCATTCTCGATGGCATCCACAACGAAGCAAAGGTATTATGTGATTTTCATTGATGACTATTCTCGTAAATGTTGGATTTATTTCATGCAGAAGAAGGACAAAATTTTCACAAAGTTTTGTCAGTTCAAAGCTTTTGTTGAGAAAGAGTCAGGGAAGAAGATCAAGGCCTTGAGAAGTGACAATGGTGGAGAATATGTCTCTCAAGAGTTTAAGGGCTTCTGTGCAGCAAAGGGAATTAAACAAAAGTTGATGATAGCTCATAACCTACAACAGAATGGGGTGGTTGAGAGGAAGAACAAAACTATTGTAGGGGAAGCACGAGCAATGTTGCATGACCAAGGCCTACCACTTCACTTGTGGGCTGAGGCATGCAATACATCAGTCTATTTGCAGAATAGAAGTCTGCGTTGCATACTTGGAATGAAGACACCAGAGGAAGCTTTCTCCAGTAAGAGACCAGATGTGGGTCACTTTAGGATCTTTGGCTCATTGGTATATTGTCATGTGATAAAATATGCACGGAAGAAGCTTGAGTTGATAGTAGAGTTGGGGATATTTTTGGGGTACATTGATACACCTCACAACTATCGGGTGTACTTTCCCACCAGTCGGAAGATAGTGGTTCGCAGAGATCTCAATTTTGATGAGCAGAAGGCCATGCAAGTTTCCCTTAAGAGGGAGCTCCAACTACAGACTATGGAGGAACTATTGGTTCCTAAGGAGGAGGAGCCTCAAACTGATGCGGACCAGCCACATGCAGAGGTTCTAGGAGTGGAGACATCCACTCAAGCAGAGTATTCCAGATATGGGTAGAAGCGCACAAGAGAAGCTGACAGATTGTTGGAGCATGTGAGAGAGAATGTGGGAGCACCATCTTCTCAACATAGACAGAAGAGGTCACCTAAGAGGTACACTGGATACATGGCCCTTACTGGGGAATGTGTTGAGACTGAGCCATCTTCCTTTGAGGAAGTAGTATAGCAACCGATTTGGGTTGATGTTAAGGTGGAGGAGTATGACTCCATAGTTTGTAACAATGTTTGGGACGTGGTTTCGAGACCGGAGAACAAGTTAGTTGTGAGTTCCCATTGGCTTTACAAGGTAAAGCAAGCTGTTGATGGTAGTGTAGAGAAGCATAAGGCAAGATTTGTTGCCCGTGGCTTTTCACAGGTTGAGAGGATCATGTTGTTGCAGTATATTTCGACAAAGGATCTAGATACTGACATTTTGACAAAGGCATTGTCAAAGTGTAAATTCGAGTTCCATAGAGACAAGATCGGGGTGGTAGATAATCCCTTTATTGTTGAGAGGGAGTGTTGAAATATGGCAACAAGAATATTCCAATTTAATTTGTCCTTGAATTAAATTGTGAATTAAAATCGAATTTAGTCTTAACAACTACTTGGAAATAATTAAATTTTTTATTTTAAATTAATTAGTTGGAGAAATTCAGGTTAGAAGTCTTTCTGAAGGCATGCAAGAGTTATCCCTTAAATTAAGGAGATAATAGGCTGAGGTAAAGGCTTCTCAGTCTGGCACCTGTTCCAACTCTAAGTCAGAACCCGACAAGGTGAATGACAAAAGGAAGAAGATCATTGATGTGGAGCCCAATACCATTGTGGCCACCACCAAGATCCAGAAGATTGAGCTTGAAGATCCAGAAGAGGGGGAGTGTCTATTCCACTCACAGATGTGGGTGAAGGGTTCTCTGTTGCAGTTCATTATCGACAACGGGAGCCAAAAGAACCTCATTTTAGTAGAGGTCATTAAGTGGGTGGGCTTACCCACTACATCAAATTTGCAACCATATACCATCGGGTGGCTTCACCAAGGATGAGATCTCTACGTGAGCCAACAGTGTCACCTTCCTTACAACATCAAGCCCTTCACAGATGAGGTAATGTGTGATGTTTCTCCTCTTGAAGTTTGTGATGTATTATTACGACAACCATATTTATGGAAGCGACATGTTGTGTATAATTCTAGACCTCTCTCTGTTATTATTTCTTTGGGTACTATGTTATACAAGATACTGGAGGTAGCCCCACCTACCACCATCTCTTTGATCTTTGCTAAGAAATGCAGTAAGGTCATCTCCCAAACTGGGAATTTTTTTTTTTCTTTCTGATTCACTCTCAAAGTAAGGGGAAGGTTGTAGCCACATCCATGACCCTCGGGAAGGGATCCTCCAAGCAGCAGAAGTAGGTGTATACAGTCATGGAAGAATATAGGGACGTCTTCTCCTCACCCATAAGGGTACCCCTACATTGTCAAGTCAAGCATTCAATTGATATGACTCCCAGGCTTCTCTACCTAATGCACCAATATATCACCACTCCATTATAGAAAATGAAGAGATCAAGCGGAAAATACAGGAGTTGCTACAAAAAGGGCACATCCGACCAAGTCCCTTGCCTTGTGGGAGCCCGATTGTACTTGTACAGAAGAAGGATGGGACTTGGAGGCTCTGCATTGATTATCAAGCACTAAACAAAATCACTATTAGGAATAGGTATCCAATCCCATGAATTGATGACCTACTGGACCAACTCAAGGGGGCCAAGTATTTCAGCAAGATCAATATGAAGTCTGGTTATCAACAGGTTCTAATAGAACCCACATATGTATGGAAGATTGCCTTTAAATCCAAGGAAGGCATTTTTGAATGGTTGGTCATGCCCTTCGCGTTGAAAAATGCCCTTGCTACTTTTATGAGGCTAATGGATGACATCTTGCTGACCTTCACCAACTCGTTTTTGGTGGTTTATCTAAACAACATCTTCATCTTAAGCAAGAGTTGGGAAGAACACTTGAAACACATTCAGCAGGTCCTTCAAACACTTCGGAAGCACAAACTGTGTGCCAACTTGGAGAAATACACCTTTGCCATGAGCCAGGTCCAATACTTGGGTTACATCATAAATGAGCATGGTGTACATGTCGAACCGACCAAGAATCAAGTCATTCGAGATTGGCCAGCCCCAACCACTTTAACAGAGCTTCACAACTTTTTGGGCCTTGCAAATGTCTATCAACGTTTGTGTTGGCATTCCCCCATATCACTTGGCCTTTGAGTCAGATTACTAAGGGTAGGGTGAAAGAAAATTTTTCCTAGTCTAAGTCCCAACAGTAGGCGTTCATTGAGTTGAAGCACGACCTCTTCTCTGCACCAGTACTCACACTACCATACCTACAATAGCCATTTGAAATCGAGACAGATGCCTCATACTATGCTATTGGTGCAATCCTCACCCAACACCGGAATCTAGTGGCCTATCATAGTGAGAATCTGTCTGATACAATTCAAAAGTACCCCACCTATGATAAATAGATGTATGCCATCATGTAGGCTTGTTGACAATGGAAGCACTACATTCTCGGGAAGGAGACGGTCATCCACACTCATCACTAGCCTCTTCAGTTTATACAGACACAAGGGACGTTGCAGAACGATTGCCATCAGAAGTGTTCTACATATGTGCAACAATTCCACTTGAACATTAAGTACAAAAAGGGTAGCACTAATCATGTTGTACTTTGCCTCAATCAACCCCCAGTTGCAAAACTGACTACTGTTCTCAACTCTTGTGGTCATGAGACCTCTGGGTGGCCGCAACTATACAAAAATGATCCATAGTTCACCTCAACATACCAGATGCTAGTAGCTAGCAAGAAAGTTCCTGATTTCCACCTCTAGGACGCATTATTATGCTACTTGGGCCACCTTTCTGTTCCTTCAAGTGAGCGTGCCAAGATGATTTGGGAGGTGCACTATAGTCAAGTCGCAGGACACTTTGTTGTGGAGAAAACTGTGGTTGTACTACAAATTTACTTTTATTGGCCCAAACTTCGGCTGGATGTTGGGAAATATATCAAATCCTACATTGCTTGTGCCATCACCAAGGCAACCATCAAGAAGCAAGGCCTATACACTCCTCTGCCTACTCCCAGCAAGCTATGGAAATCCATATCCATGGACTATATGTCTATCCTCCCTTCTACCAAGCATGGTAATGACTGTGTATTTGTGGTCATGGACAAATTTTCTAATATGGTTATATTGGCGGCCTGCAAGAAGAGTATCACAACAAAGGACACTACCAAACTCTTCTTTGAACGTGTATGGGTACATTTTGGGATCCCATAGACCATTATATCAAATCGGAATAGTAGGTTCCTAAGCACCTTCTAGTCAAGCCTCTAGACACTATTGGACACCAAGCTCACCAAATCGACTGCCTTCCATCCCCAGATTGATGGCTAGATGGAGGTCGTCATAGTGCACATACTCCACATGTATAACTCCAAGCAACCTCAAACCTAGGATGAGAGTCTTCGATATGTGAAACACGACTATAATAGAGCTATCCATAGCTCGATTGGTTGCAGTCCCTTTCAAGTGTTTCTAGGATTTCAACCTTTGTGTCTGATTGATGTTGCCCTGCCTCATGCGACTACGCAGACAGAATCCACACATGTACTGTCTGAGGTTGATAAAGTGAACAAATTTATTGAACGCATCCAAAACATCCGCAAGAAGGTTCACAACAACTTGGATAATTCAAATGGAAAATACAAGAAGCGACATGATCAACATCGAATGTCACACAAGTTTCAGGAGGGTGACAAAGTCTGGTTGCATTTGCAGAAATAACGCCTTACCAGAGCCCATCAGAAGCTCAAACCACTTTGATATGGTCCTTACACCATTACCAAGGTTGTGGGAGACAATGCTTTCGAGCTCAGCATTTCCCATTCTTTGGCCTGCACCCAGTGTAAAATGTGGACTGCCTTCGACCATACTTCCCACCATTGTGGGACACATCAGCCATTGGAGAATAACTCACACCAACAGAGTTAAACTAAGACTGCATGGAACAGGCCACAACTGATCGGATTATGGACACATAGGTCAAGAACACTTGCCAACAAAATATCCAAATGTATTGGGTTGTCAAAACTGGCCAACTCCTGCATGAAGGCAAATGGCTCACCAGGGACCAAGTTCAGCAGAAGTTTGCCCATCTCATGGAGGCACTCAATGCAATGGGGACCATTGCTTCCTAAGAGGTGGATTGATCTAGGTGGATATTGGTGGCCACCCTCCTATTCCACTTGGACCCCTAACATTATTTCTTTCGAATTTTTATCTTCCTTAATTGTATCACAATTTACTATTTTTGGCAATTTTTTGGGTTGTGAACTTCCGGAGGCATTTTGAAGCCCTAAACGATATTTTTAGGAAAATAAAGAGACCAAAAAAGTCCCACATGGTGTGATTGGTTTATTTTTGACCTATTCTTCGAGATCTTTGAAACGAGGTATTATGATAGCCAAACAAAGATCGTATGTCAAAGTTACAGCCCTAGGAAATTGATGTACCAATTTACCCAAATGGGGCCCACAGTTTTGGCGCTTCATCTCCTAGGGTTAGGTATCTAGATGTTTAGGGTTTTCCATTGTTTCTCAATAATAAACAGGCCTTGAAGCCTCATTTTAACATAGTTTAGAGGCATGTAGCCATAACATCTCTTCTCATAGATATGCTACCATCGCCCGAGCTAGTCTTATTTCCATTTTGTTTGTAAGCATATTTTAGTATTTGATATTAATAAAATGAAATGTTATTTCTGTTATATCTTTTACAACTGTAATTTGTTGCTTTCCTATTTAAATTTAGATCAATGAGAATCTAATTTCTTCAGAATAATTATTTATAAAATCCCACAAAATTTTTGAGAAACAAATATTATATGTAATCTCAATTATTTCATAATATAAATATATTCCTAAAAGCTAAAAAAATTAGGTTCGTCATATAAATATATTCCTAAAACTAAAAAGAATATACTTTTCATAACAATATATAATACAAAATTCAAATCTACACATGAAGAACTTCTTCATTGTGTTATATATAATACAAAATTCAAATATGCAAAAGAAGAAGTTCTTCATTGGATAATTACACGAGATATATATAAAAATATTGATTTCTTTATTCTATATATTATTATTTATTTGCATGTTTTATTTGGGTTATCTTCTCATTTCATAATTCTTAAGAGATTTGTACTCATTTATGCTGAGCCCACCCTATGATACAAAATTCAAATCTACGAATGAGGCATTTGTTCGTTGGATAATTACAAAAGAGCTATTAAAGTTGGTTTTTCTGGTCAAACAAAGAAATTTTTCAATGTTGAAAAAGATTTCCTCACCTCGTCTATAAACTCGGAAAAGATAAGCTACCATATTTTTTTCAAGTGCATTAGAGAACCTTATGTTTGACCTACTTGAAATAAAAAAACTATACAAAAGAAATCCCTAGATGCATTATAAATTATGATATACCAATGTTTATAATCCACCGGTTAAGTTGTTGGTTAAGTTGTTTGTAATGCACGAGATGAAATCACAATCCTCTAATATTTATTTATTTAAAATTTTGTAAAGTCGTATCTAGAGGTTGAAATAGTACGCTTATAGATATAATAAGGTTTTTAGAATTTTAATTTAATTATCAATAATTATTAATTATTAAATGGATGGTAGGGTTTTATTATTAATAAAATAATCTAAAATATTCATAATAATATACACAAATTAAAAGTTGAAATCTATTTATAAAGTAATTATGTTTTTCTTATCTTTTTAATTAGGATTAATTAAAGAAAGGTCATATAAAGAAGTGTCATATGATGTGAGTTATGGTTTTTTGGCATGTGGTATTGATAAGTCATGGTATTGGCCCATGGAATTGTAATAACCTATTTACATATCAAGAATTTCCATGGTATTTTGGTGGTAAATCTCTGTGGCTAAGAATCTTCTTCCATGTTTTTTTAAGTATATATGATTAACTTATATATATTTTATTTTATTTTTTATTTTCCATATAAAAAATTGTAATTTCTATTAATGAAAATAAAAATTATGTTCTATAGACACAGTGTATGCATATGCAATACTCTGCCAAAAAATGTCAGAAACAACTATCAGTATATAGGGCACACAAAACCACTAAAAAACCCCATGTAAATGCACCACAAGAAGCACAAGGCATGGGAAGCGAGATTACCCCAAAACAGTTGAGCTGAATGTGCCGACTGCTCCTAGATGTGATGTGGGATGTCAGAGATACAAGGTTGATGTGAGGAATGAGCTCTACAACTTCTAGTTGATGAGTTTTGATAACATCGAGGTTGTGATGTGCATGCCACAAATCTAGGGGAAGCGACACTTGGTGGGAGGTTTTAGAATTAGTCCCTTCATGTAACCTCCAACTGTTAAACATAGATCCCTGAAACAAGGGATGCCTTTCCATGCTTCCTTGGGAGAAGCAGACTATGCATGCAAGTCTGTTTTTCTTGGTTCCAGAGGGAACCGATCAACTTAACTGCACATGCAAGCGACTACTCGACTTCTGGAGAAAAATGAACATTTCTGAGTGTAAGTTGGGCTAACTGCCCAAGGGGATTGTGCAATTTCTGGGTAGAGCAGTTGACTGCTACCCATATTTGCGCAAATCCTGGGTTGAACAACCTGTTTATGGAAAAAAATGTGTAAATCCTATTGGGAGGGTTGGATGGTAGGATTGCGCAATCTTGGAGCCTAGCAGGCTGTCGGAGGGAATTGGACAATTCCTGGAGGGAAGTCTACTTTCCCTCCAGAAATGTGCAATTTTAACTGGGAAGCTACTCAACCTGCAACTTGACCAAGTCCAGGTGAGCAGCGTATGAAGGGAAAAGATCAAACTGTGATGAGCAGGCTACCATTGAGCAATAAAGACACTGAAACTTGAGGACTTGATGAAGCAAGGCAAGCTACTGTGAAGGTTGGTAGGGAGGCTCCAAAACAGGTTGAGGCAAAATTTTGGAAGGTGGTTGTAGCCGCTACAACATTAATATGCAAAAATTATCTTAGTGAAAGAAATAAAGCTAAAAGAATATTGTATTTGTAAGAATAAATGGATTCATGGGAGCTATAATTCAATTTTGACAAAAGACTAAATATGGATGCCTTAAAGGTTGTTGAACTACCCATCACATGAAATCTAGCTTGTACTTCTATCTATGAATATGCAATATGCAAAAACTAGCAAAAACTATCTTAGTGAAAGAAATAAAGCTAAAATAATATTGTATTTGAAAGAATAGATGGAATGGGAGCTATAATTCAATTTTGACAAAATACTAAATATGGATGCCTTAAAGGCCCTTCAACCACCCATCACATGAAATCTAGCGCGTACTTTTATATATGGATATGCAATATGAAAAAAACTATCTTGGTGAAAGAAATAAAGCTAAAACAATGAGGCATTGCAACTTCAAATTTAAAATAAAAACAAAAGTCCTATACCATTCATGCCATATGAATAAATGAAGTATTTGGATCCCCCCTTTAAATTTTTATGTTAATTCCTATTGTAAATGGTTTCTAATTCAACACTTCTTTTTATGTCTAGTTCAAATCATGAGTGTTATATATATATATATATATATATATATATATATATATATAAGGAAGTGTTGGGGTTTCAAGTTGATGAGATTAAGGAAGAAATAGGGTTAATTAAGTGGTTTCAACCTCACATGGAATAGTAAGGCTAGGAGCATAAAGGTAGGTATCCAACCCCTCAACATTCGAGTTGACAAAGGTATCAAAGGAAATTTAACCTACAAATGTCTAGTTTTCAATCATGAGTAATATGCAACAAAAAATGCAATTATTGTAAGAACTCGGTAATACTTTGTATTTAAGATTGTTATTCCATTTACAAGTTTACATTAATTGCATGCTTAAGGAATGTGGCTATAATGCAACTCAGTGCTCTAATGATTGGTTTTTAGGGTAAAGAACCTTATGAAATGCCTCGACAAAAATGTTTCAAGTAGTAAGTTAGACCTGTAGGACTCTTTTGGACAAGATATTTTATGCCCACCCTCGCAATCTACCCTTTATTTCTTCAGAGGAATTTTTTATGCATATAGATAATAGAATCTTTTATTAAATAAATTTAGAATATAATTTCCTCTCTAAATTACATCAAATTGTCCTCTATATACATTCTTTCGATTCTATAGTTAAAGTTGTATTTATGCAAACCAAAATCATAGTCTAGATGATGACTTGCACAGATAAAGAGAACATCCAAAATGTAATATAAGCATTAGAGAATTTTTGAGGTCTAAATGGGCCTCCTAAGAAATATTATAAAATTATAGTGGAAATAATAAAATAAGACTAGATTACATCATCAAATTTTAGAGGGAAAAAAGAAAAAAACTATTTTTTCAACTCGTATTTTCAACTTATCTCCCTATAGTTTTACTCAGCTTTCAAGTTGGAGCACTCATTAGATGCATAATTTAATTCCTCATCCAAGGAGTACCCATGTTGCATACTTTATTTGGATCATATTTCCTGAATTACCATGTAACAGTGGGAATGAGTATTTATTAATCTTAGCCAGTTGATTTGGAAATCTTCTGTAGTAGGGAAAAGGCTCCATGAATATATTTGGATGTATCTCCTCCAAATTTGTGCAATATCTCCTTAATATCTTGCACAATAGTCATGTTAGGCACATAAAACATGAAAAATCTCCTTGACCCACCTAAGAACTCATTAAGCTAGAAAAGTGTTATTATATGTAAAAAGGAAAGTTTATTGTAGCCTTTATGTGCCTAGGAGTGGTTAGATGGGCTTCACGTTTTACCTACTTGGGAGACCCATCATAAACCCTACTAAAAATTTTGGTCACCATTTGAGCAACCTATTCTTCCTCTCCTCTACTCTTCTTCATTCATTTCTTTGACAACCTATTTAACAGTCCATGTAGAGCTAGATGCGGCTATGTATACTCGGTGGAAACCTGCATTCTCTTCAATGTACTACCACTCCCCGGATTCCTCTTCTTGACTCTAATGTTATTGGAGTCCTAACAGTAGGGGTGGATTCAATATAAGCCCAATCCATTTGACTCAAAACCTATGAATAATCCTCTTATACAAAGGAGTCTTAGCAAGTGTAGCTTGTAATCTTTTATGATAATCGTATTCTCTAGTCTTTATGTTGTGAGGCAATTCTTTCCATATAATTTGAAAATCTTGTGAGATCTCTTCTCCCAACAGTTTGAAAGTATCTTCAAAGTGGAGGATGACAGCTGTTAGGTTCCTATACCAATAGGAGTCATACCTTTTTAATGACTAAGATTAAAACTTGCAATATGTACATACCTTTGCTTTCTGCAAATGTTTTCCATATTGATAAATTAAAAAATGTAAAGAGGGTATGTCCTAAAAGAATAATCAAAGGAAAAAAAGAATAAAAAGGTAAAAAAAGATGACAAATATGAACCCCAAGAAAAGGAAAAAGACCACGAAAGTGAGCAAGCCAAAATGCCACTACTATTTACTTTTATGCATAATAATGGTTGTGTGCAACTTGTTATTCATGCCACAATCCATGGTAATCAAATAGTTTAATCTTGGTTATTCCATGATGTGAATTTCATGTTTCTATATTAGATAACAAAATCTGACCAAACAGTTTAATCTTGGCAGATCATAGTTAGGTAGAATGAATAAAAGGAGCTCATCAATTTAATCTAATCCCTTGGATGATATAAGGTTAGAATTATATAGTTTACTTTGTAAAGAAAAGAAAAAGATTGATAAGGGTTTTCTTGCCTAAATGCACCCTAATAAAGTGAAGAAAAAATGGTAGGATGAGTAAGTGGGTAAGTAGTAGAAAGGTTGCAGAAATATCATGTGATTACATAAAAATTACTTATGTGATTATTCCAAGTGCCTCTTTTAAATATGCATAAGTGGTAAACAAAGCAAAGGCAACGGTTCACAATATGATTTAGTTAACATCCCCATGATTCATTTTAACCCCTATGGCACTCACTAACTTCCCTTTCATAATAAAAATATTAATACCTATAGTTCTTTAAGTCAAAGAGGCTCAGAGCATTTCTCTAACTTCTGGTGGGACCGGACCCTCAGCTTGATGACTTAAGAAGGAAAGGTGTTAAATTCCCTTGCACTTCATTCATCCCCCTCACAAAACCCTTTTCCTAAAGGTTAAACTCTTTTTGCCTAGGGAAACCCCTTGATAAAAATATTTTATGCAAAAAACCCACCAAATTACACTTATCCTAAGTACTAAGTGTATGGAAAGCACATAAAATTTCATGTACCTAAGTACAATACCCCTTCCACTCATTTCACCCATATTAACTTTTTTAATTAAATATATAAATTCCTAGAAAACCCACTATCCCGTATATATTTAACTCCTTTATACAAAATAACCCCACCCCTTAGTTTAGTTATAAACTATATGACTACCCCATATCCTGCAAAATATATTAAAATCCTGCCCTCAGTCCTTAATCATGTGTTAAAGAGTCCCCCATGAGATTAAGCTCTAAGATAATCTTATACCGTCAGTGATTAGACCCATGGGCCCCCTGAAAACTTTATGTGTAAATCACCGTGCAAGTCCATCTCCTAATCATCGTGCGGTTGCTTTCCTCCACATCTGACGGCTCTTATACATATTGGGCCAACCCACCCGCTGAACTATACCCACCCGAAAAAGTGGTTTTGCCACCAGCCCCCGATGCTACACGTCCGCCAATGAGTGGCATCGAGCGACCTCTCCCCAATACAACCGAGCGCTCGTAAACAGTGCAATAGAAACAATTTACCACCTACTCACTAAATGAAAAAACAATCTACTGTTCACTTTGCGCCAAAATTCAAAAAAAATCGAGCCTTTACCCGTTTAAACACGAAAACCCCATTTTTGCTCGTTTTTCCCTATTTGTGCAATAAAACCCTGTGTAACCCTTTTGCACCACCTGAAGCCTCTACTAACCAATTCAAGCATGGTTTACCTCCCGAAAGCACTTTGGACTCACTCCATAGACCTATAAAGCTTGATAAAGCCATTAATCACCCTCCCTGTCAACCCAACGTTTTCCTAACAGTTTGTTTTATTTTACAAACGATCAAAAGATCGCAGCCTTGGATAAACAGTCTTAATACTAGTCATAAGACATGTTTACTCCTATATTTTTATCAAATCTATTCAGACAGAGATGGGAAATAAAACATTCAGTTAAAAGACAAGTAGAGGAAATAGGGAATTAAATGATTTATTGTTGAAATAGACAGTAAAAACCTAAAATATACAGTGAAGGTAAAAGGACACAGTAAAGAATAGTCAAAGTGTATCAGGGTTAAAGAGTATCAGATTGAAGACCAAGTCAAGTAAAGCAGCTAGCATGAATACAAACAACAGTGAAGATTGTTACAAAGCATACAAATTCAAGTCAAAGTGAAGATAGATGAAAAAACAGAAGGATAAAAGTAAACAGTAAAACTAAACGTGGAGGCAGTAAGGGTTAAACAGAGATGAAAACACTTTCACCAGCAACAATGAAGGTTATCCAAAGTAAAAGTGAAAAACAGTTAAAAGAAATTTAAAGTTAAAAGATGAAATCAGAGCGAAAATGGTACATTCTTCATAAATTTCCTGTTTAAGTCATAGTTTCTTTAGAAACTAGTTTGGCCAATCCAAGATGAATTTTGAGAAACTAGAGGAGGTGTGTGTTCCTAATAGGCTAATCGACAGAAACCTATATCAATTTTTACACAAGTATCACCAAAAGTGAGATAAGTGCATGTCTTGACAGCGTCTTTTTTAGACTGTGCAAAGTCCTGTTTTTGACATCCTTTTGTAGAGAATATTGTGAACAGGTGGAGCTAAATTTTGGGAAACTGAGAGATTTTTATCTCAAAAACATACTTATCGAAAATAACCTCTTTCACTTTTTATATACCTATCTTGGATTGAGATATACAAAGGTATAAATGGACACTAATTTTGCAAAATTGCTGGGGCAGAATGCACAAAGAAAGGATGCAGTTAGTGACTTGGATGCCTCATCATCAATTAAGAGTTGCTATCAAATTCGACTTTCTCTTCTTTGTCACCCTCAATCCATAAATATAGTGCCAAATAGATTCATTAGGTTTGAGTGTCCTTTATTTAAGTTCTATTAATGTAAAATAGTTTGAGATATTTGTAAAACCAATCTTGATATTTTTTCAAGATATTTCAGTTTAGAATTTGTATAAATACTTCTTCATTTGAAGTATTTTGGTGTGGATTCCAAGACATTTCTATATATATTTTCTCTCAAATCAAAGTTCTATTGTATCAATGATTGGATTGGCTTGCTGGACCAAGGAATAAAGATCAGACATTTTACAGGATTCTTGTGTAAAGTGAAATACAGATAAGTATGCTCTCATGTTTATTGTTGTTTTTCTTATGTTTCTTCATAATCTTGTTTGTTTTCCTAAAATCTGAATGTATAACAAGGAATGATATTTCAGAATTTGCTTGAATGCACTCTGTCTTGACTATTTACATTCTAAATGTTTTCTACTAAACTATCTTAGTTAGGGAATTCTTAACTGCTCCTTAGCTTCCGTAGTTTCTCCCCTGGTCTATAGCAAAGGATTCTTAATTTCCCTTTGCTCATGATCACCCTTCACTCTTCATTTTGATCCGGGTCCAAGGATTCTTCATTGCCCTTTCACCCTGGTTAGAATCATTTCATCCATTAGACCTAAAGATTTGCCTTTTGCTTTGCTAGCTTGCCCTATGAACATTCCCTTTAATGATATGGTCTAGTTATGTTATCCATTGATTAACTCCATAACCCAATGGTTGGAAGACCTAGCTCTATCCATCTGCTCTAAGAGCTCCACCACCCAACCCTTAATTCAAAACAAAACCCCATGAACACTAAGAACTAGCCTAAAATCATATAAAAACAAAGCTAAATTATAAAGAGAGAACCCTCTCTAGACTTAGGCTGGCTAGAACCTAAGCCTAAAAGATTGGTTTATGGTTACCTCGAATGATTCCTTATTTTGATAACCTCTAGGGAAAACTTCTGAGTGATAACATATTGGTGACCATACTATGGAGAACTAACATTTTCTTTAGAATTTTTTTACAGATTTAGATCTGATCTATGATGGTGGATAGTGATCAGACACACAAAGGTTAAAATCACCCACCTGGTGACTCCAAATCAATTCCATAATCAAGACTCCACTAGAGGAATGAACCTGAAAGAACTATGTGAAAAGATCAGACTTTTAACTTGGATTATTATCCAAGACGTTATGTTCTTTCTCATTGATAAAATTTTTCAATGTATATTATATTTTAGATAAGATTTTAGATTAATTTTTTATTATTTCTCTTTGAAAAATGTAGATATAAAGTCTCCTTACACATTTGAACATCAGTCTTCTAACTCTTATGAATATCATTTTCCAATTGAGGATCATCAAATAATTAAGACTAATCCTACAATCCCTGTACATATTCCACTACCTCATAAAGTTCCTGATAGATATAAGCCACTCATCTTACCTCCTACACTCCATGCTTTCCCTAACAGTTATTACAAGTATCTCCCTAGGTTTGATGGAGAGAATGGTATCACTACTCAAAAAAATATTCAAGGTTTTGAGAATTATCTAGACTTATTTGAAATTGATGAAGATGATGTTATTATCAGGCTTTTTGCTCTTTCATTGCAAAGTAGAGTAAAGAGTTGTTAAAAAATTTACCTATTGCAAGCATCTCAAATTTCCAATAGTTTGTCAAAATTTTCCTTGATAGATGGATAATAAAAGTCAATCTTCTTGTAATCACAGAAGAATATAATCAATTAAAAATATGGCCAGATGAAACAATACAACAATTTTCAAACATATTTAATCAAGCCTAATATTCAATTCCATCAAATATAAGACCTCCCCCTGTTTCAGCTCTTTTGCATTACCCAAGAGAATTTGATCCAGAGATAGAATTTCAGCTAAGAGAAAGAAGCCCCTCAACACTGGAATAGATGCAAAACATGGCAGTAGATGCAGAAGTTAATCTACAAATTAGAAGAGAAAAGTTGAAAGCAGAAGTAGAGGAAAACAACACTGCAGAGGAAAAACTCGACATTTTGATGAAGAAAATAGAGGAAAGGATGCAGAGGATCACATGAAAGATGAATTTTTTGCTCAAAATCACCATGACACATTTATTACACAACAAGAAGAGATTGAGAATCCTGAACAAATTCCTACTAATTCCAACTACGATAGATCAGAAAATAGATTCATAAAGAAATATGTGGAGGAGAAATCTCTTGATCTAATGTGTATGTTTGATGACATTACTTCTTTTGATGATTTGCCCAAATATGATCAGTATGATGATAATTATGTTCTTCAAATCCAAACTAACTTTATAAAGCAATCAGAAGCTAGTTTGGGGAATAAGGAAATTCAGTTTCAGCAGCTTTAAAACAATGATCATTTCATCCATATCAGCGATGAATGTGAAGAAGAAAGTGCAGAAAATTTGGAAATAAGTAAAGCTTATTTGCCTCTTTGTTTTGAATCATTTCAGTTTTTAAAGAAAATGTGGTATAACATCTCTAAAGAAAAGGATGAGCAGCTTGTAGAAATCTATGAAGTTCCATTCAGACCTATGAGAAATAATTTGCAACAATCCTTCCAAGTTTTTCATGATCCCATAAATAATGTGTTGGATAGTGAATGCAATCAAAATTTTTCTTCATTAACTAACAATCAGATTCAGGATCAAGATGATAAAGATTTCATCAGTCAAACATTTCAATCAGAAGAAATATCATCACAAAGCTTGTTTGAAAATATGCAGGGTGATAAAGGTGAAAGTGATATTTTAGTTTCATGGCCTGGAGGCCATCCACAACAGATGTACAATTGCTTAAATCAGTTCAAAAATAGTGTGTATATTTTGGAAGATCCTTTTGTACAATTTCTAGAGTCAACAAAGGAAATCAAGTATTTCCTTATCTTCTCATTTGTGGACAAGGTTATAATTGGCTTTAGAATCTCAGTTTTAACCACAAACCAACACAAGCAGCAAAATTCACCAATGTACATGATGCTTGGATGGTTGCATTGGCTACTTCATTTTACCTAACCAGTAGTTGGACAGCTGATTAGAGTAAGTAGGTATGATTTCAATTTGAATAAATTCAGTTTTCAATAGCAACTTTATGTTATATCAGATTTCAATTTGCAGAAAATGGTGTATTTTTAGTTCAAAAGTTTTAGTCACAAAGATTATACAAAAAAGCATATACATGTGTGGGATTAGCCAAATGGATCAAGCTACTAGTTGATGGTGTTCTTAACATTTCACAAGGAAATGCCATCCCCAAGAGGAGCCACTGTTAGGTTCCTATACCAATAGGAGTCATAATTTTTGAATGACTAAGATTAAAACTTGCAAATGTACATACCTTTGCTTTCTGCAAATGTTTTCCATATTGATAAATTAAAAAATTCAAAGAGGGTATGTCCTAAAAGAATAATCAAAGGACAAAAAGAATAAAAAGTTCAAAAAATATGAAAAATATGAACCCCAAGAAAAGGAAAAAGACCATGAAAGTGAGCAAGCCAAAATGCCACTACTATTTACTTTTATGCATAATAATGATTGTGTGTAACTTGTTATTCATGTCATAATCCATGGTAATCAAATAGTTTAATCTTGGTTATTCCATGATTTGAATTTCATGTTTCTAGATTAGATAACAAAATATGACCAAATAGTTTAATCTTGGCATATCATAGTTAGGTAGAATGAATAAAAGGAGCTCATTAATTTAATCTAAGCCCTTGGATGATATAAGGTTAGAATTAGATAGTTTACTTTGTAAAGAAAAGAAAAAGATTGATAAGGGTTAGCTTGCCTAAATGCACCCTAATAAAGTGAAGAAAAAATGGTAGGATGAGTAAGTGGGTAAGTAGTAGAAAAGTTGCAGAAATATCATGTGATTACATAAAAAAGACTTATGTCATTGTTCCAAGTGCCTCTTTTAAATATGCATAACTGTTAAACAAATCAAAGGCAATTGTTCACAATATGACTTAGTTAACATCCCCGTCATTCATTTTAACCCCTATGGCACTCACTAACTTCCCTTTCATAATAAAAATATTAATACCTATAATTTTTTAATTCAAAGAAGCTTAGAGCATTTCTCTAACTTCTAGTGGGACCAGACCCTTGGCTTGATGACTTAAGAAAGAAAGGTGTTAAATTCCCTTGCAATTCATACATCCCCCTCACAAAACCCCTTTCGTAAAGGTTAAACTCTTTTTGCCTAGGAAAACCCCTTGATAAACATATTTTATGCAAAAAAACCCACCAAATTACATTAATCATAAGTACTAAGTGTATGGAAAGTGCATAACATTTCTTGTACCTAAGCACAATACCCCTTCTGCTCATTTCACCTCATATTAACTTTTTAATTAAATATATAAATTCCCGGAAAACCCACTATCCCATATATATTTAACTCCTTTATACAAAATAACTCCACCCCTTAGTTTAGTTATAACCTATACAACTACCCCATATCCCACAAAATATATTAAAATCCTGCCCTTAGTCGTTAATCCTATGTTAAAGAGTCGCCGATGAGATTAAGCTCTAAGATAATCTTATACCGCCGATAATTAAACCCATGGCCCTCCCAAAAACTTTATGTGTAAATCATCGTGCAAGACCATCTCCCGATCACCGTGTGATTGCTTCCCCCCACATCTAACGGCTCTTATCCATATCGGGCCAACCCATCCGTCGAACTATACCCACCCGAAAAAGTAGTTTTGTCACCAGCCCCCCGATGCTACGTGTCCGCCAATGAGTGGCATCAGGTGGCCTCTCCCCAATACCATCGAGTGCCCGTAAGCAGTGCGATATAAACCATTTACCGCCCGCTCACTAAATGAAAAAATAGTCTACTATTCACTTTGTACCAAAATTCAAAAAAATCAAACCTTTACTCGTTTAAACACAAAAACCCCAGTTTTGCTCGTTTTCACCTATTTGTGCAGTAAAACCCTATGTAACCCTTCTGCACCACCTGACGCCTCTGCTAACCAATTCAAGCATGGTTTACCTCCCGAAAGCACTTTGGACTCACTCCATAGACCTATAAAGCTCGATAAAGCCATTAATGATCATCCCTGTCAACCCAACATTTTCCTAACAGTTTGTTTTATTTTACAGGCAATCAAAAGACCGCAGCCTTGGATAAACAGTCTTAATACTAGTCATAAGACCTGTTTACTCTAAAATTGTTATCAAATCTATTCAAACAGAGATGAAAAATAAAACATACAGTTAAAAGACAAGCAGAGGAAACGGGGAAATAAATGATTTACTGTTGAAATAGACAGTAAAAAACTAAAATATATAGTGAAGATAAAAGGACACAGTAAAGAATAGTCAAAGTGTATCAGGGTTAAAGATATCAGATTGAAGACCAAGTCAAGTAAAGCAACTAGCATGAAGACAAACAGTAGGGAAGACAGTTACAAAGCATACAGATTCATGTCAAAGTGAAGATAGATGAAACAACAGAGTGGTAAAAGTAAACAGTAAAAGTAAACATGGATACAGTAAGGGTTAAACAGAGATGAAAACACTTTCACCAACAATAATGAATTTTATCCAAAATAAAAGTGAAAAAAAGTTAAAAGAAATTTAAGGTTAAAAGATGAAATCAGAGCAGAAATGGTACATTCTTCAGAAATTTCTTGTTTAATTCATAGGTTTGCATAAACTATTTCGGCCAATCCAAGATGAATTGAGAAACTGGAGGAGGTTTGTGTTCCTAAAACACTAATCTACACAAACCTATCTCACTTGTTACGCAGGTATCACCAAAAGTGAGATAAGTGCATGTCTTCACAGCCTATTTTTCAGACTGTGCAAAGTCCTGTTTTTGACATCATTTTGCAGAGAATATTGTGAACAGATGGAGATGAATTTTGGGAAACTAAGAGATTTTAATCTCAAAAACATACTTACGACAATAACCTCTTTCACTTTTTACATATCTATCTCAGATTGAGATATACAAAGGTACCAATGGACCCTAAGTTTGCAGAATTGCTGATGCAGAATGCACAATGAAAGGATGTAGTTAGTGACTTGGATGCCTCATCATCAATTAAGATTTGTTATCAAATTCAACTTTCTCTTCTTTGTCACCATCAAGCCATAAATATAGTGCCAAATAGATTCATTATTTTTGAGTGTCCTTTATTTAAGTTCCATTAGTGTAAAACAGTTTGAGATATTTGTAAGCCAATCTTGATATTTTTTCAAGATATTTCAGTTTAGAATTTGTATAAATACATCTTCATTTGAAGTATTTTGGTGTGGATTCCAAGACATTTCTATAGATTTTTTCTCTCAAACCAAAGTTCTATTGTATCAATGACTGGATTGGCTTGCTGGATCAAGGAATAAAGATAAGACATTTTACAGGATTCTTGTGTAAAGCGAAATACAAATAAGTATTCTCTCATGTTTATTGTTATTTTTCTTATGTTTCTTCATAATCTTGTTTGTTTCTATAAAATCTAAATGTATAACAAGGAATGATATTTCAGAATTTGCTTGAATGCACTCTGTCTTGACTGTTTACATTCTAAATGTTTTATGCTAAACTATCTTAGTTAGGGAATTCTTAACTGCTCCTTAGCTTCCGTAGCTTCTCCCCTGGTCTATAACAAAGGATTCTTAATTTCCCTTTGCTCATGATCACCCTCCAATCTTCATTCTAACCCCGGTCCAAGGATTCTTCATTTCCCTTTCACCTTGGTTAGAATCATTTCATCAATTAGACCTGAAGATTTTCCTTTTGCTTTGCTAGCTTTCCCTGTGAACATTCCTTTTAATGATATGGTCCAGTTATGCTATCCATTGATTGACTCCATAGCCCAATTTTTTGAAGACCTGGCTCTATCCATCTGCTCTAAGAACTCCACCACCCAACCCTCAATTCAAAAGAAAACCCCATGAACACTAAGAACTAGCCTAAAATCATATAAAAACAAAGCTAAATTATAAAGAGAGAGCCCTCTATGGACTTAGGTTGGCCAGAACCTAAGCCTAAAAGATTGGTTGTGGTTACCTCAAATGATTCCTTCTTTTGATAACTTCTAGGGAAAACTTCTTAGTGATAACAGCCTCCACTTGCCTCTGCTTGCAAATTCTCACTATTTTAGGATCTTCTGCCAATATTTCATGAGTCAAGGTGAGCATGAATGGACTTGGATGTTCAAGTCTAATCCATAATGGCTATTTTAGCTCTACATCCATGGTCATTTTTACTTCTTCGGCCCTGACTTCCTCATGCCTTGGTCAAGATTCTAAATCCAATAAATTGCATCCCCCAAATATGGGTTTGCGTCCCATATGGTTAAATATGTGAGCACAATGTTATGAAGGTAAATTTCAACAACCTTGGATCTATCTTCTATATTGCATTGGAGGAAAAAATCAATGAATTCCTTGGTCTCCTGTAGGGGGATGGTTCCCCTCTGTGCAATCAAGTTTATTTGAAATCAACACCATTGTTCCATTAGGAATAATGAATAGGACTTTGAAGGTTGTTTGCAATTAACTGAATCTAGTGAGAGATGTGTGATAGTCCCTAGGGTTGTTTCCAGGGTTCCAACATGAGTGTCCCTTGCTTGTAATAACCCCTATATCTGTTGCAATTGGTTTTAAACTTCTTGGTTTTTTGGGTGTGGAACCTGATTATGTTCTTAATTCAAAAGTCTTGTTTAAGTCGTGTTTGGATCCCAGACCCTAACAGTGGGGGTATGGGGGGGATTTCCCCACACTAGTGACTCCAGGGGGGTTTAGGTCCCCCTTGGTAGGGATTCAAGGGAAACACCCTCGAAAGAAAAACTTACAGAAAAAATTCCTTGTAATATATTGTAATTTCTTAGTCAATCTAGGTTGTTCATTAGGTGAAATATCTGGTGGTATAATTTATGTTAACTTATGGTTTTTTTCCTAGAAGGAAACCCTCGATTTATATGAGTGAATTGTATTACAACTATGTATTATTTCATGTGAGAAAAAGAGACCATATAGTGTGAGAGTGAAGAGGAATTTACAACGAATTTATTATAGGTTGTATCCCTTCATTCTGCTAGATAATATAAAAGGAAGGACTGGTTGTTTCTCCATGGACGTAGTCGAAATTGGGTGAACCATGTATTTTTGTGTCTCTCTTGATTTATGCTTTTATGTATTTGTGTTTCTGCAATATTTTATGTGTTCGATTGCTTTGTTATTTAATTTTTAACAGATTTCTTTTTCAAGTTTCTCCCTCATGTTTGTTTCATCCAACCTTAGGAGTGCCATTTATTCTCTCACTCTCTTCATCTCATCCTCCATTATGGTAATATCAATTACTCCCTTAGATTTAGTTATTCTCTTCCATTTGGGAGTTCTAAAAAAATTTCTATCGACCTTGAGTAGTAGATGCGACACTAGGTTCTTAGAAGTCAATTTTCCTAATGCTCTGTAGGAGGAGGGTCAACTATTAATGTCCAAGAAAAGTAGGAATGGTGTTTTCTTGGTTCCTTATCTTATTTTTCATATTTATGTAATTGTGTAGGTTTTTCTTGTAATAGGACAACCTATTCATGTAGCTAAGCATCTTTCCCTTATGATTGTATTTGTTTCCTTATTTCCTCAAGAGGTGGTTGCATTTATGTTATTTGTGCCTTCATTTTCTGCTCTTTTTCATTATATAGCCTTTCTTTTTCTAGACTAGGGGTCTCTTCAATAGTGATAGAAGTGCGAGTAAGCCTTGGATTTCCACTATACCTTATCCTAGTGCTTTTTCTCTTGTTGAAACAACTTGTTGAGCAGGTCTACTTATCTTTGGCTTTGTGGGAGTGTCATAGTGTTTCCAATGTAGCTGCAATTTCCTTCTCTTCTTCCTCCAAGAGTTCTCTTTCTCTCTATTTTAGAGGGCTAGCCACTGCCTTTTATTTGCACTTCTTAGTTGACTTATTTTTGGGCTTATAGACCTCTACCTAGGGTTCTACCAATTCTTCATGAGGTTCTACCAACTTTTTCTGAGGTTTTATTAACTTATCCTAGGCCTCTAAGAAGGCTTGTCTATCCATATCCACAATGTTTACCTAGGAAATGGGGCACTAAATATGTTTTAATGCATCTACGACTATTAATATAATCAGACCATGGTGGGTCAAGTAATTTTTCTTTCCCTCCTTAACCTTTGTGCTCATCTCCTTAAGGGATTAGAGGAGGAAGTATGGGACGCTTAACCACTCGTGAGTTGGTAGGTCACTTTGGAATATTAGCTGGTAGAGGATTCTAAATTGGTAAGAATATACTATGCTTAGTCTTCCCTCACAAAAAATTTTCTTAAGAACGGGGTAGGTTATCTCATCCTAGGGGTATGGTACATTTTCCCTCCTTATCCCATTCTTATCCTCACCTAGTTGTTTATTAGGGAGGAAACATCCTCTCTTTATATTGATAAATCCCTTCCTTTATTCTTTACTCCAATGTAACCCCTTTGGAAGAGTGGTGACCTATTATAGAAAACAACCCCCCATTTTATATTTATACCATAATAAAAAATGGGGACCCTTTTAGATTTTTAGGCTTGTACTTGTCTTTAATATTTCTGTAAAAAGATAAAAAAAAATTCTTAAGTTTTATATTTTTATTAATATATAGCTCTAATACTTGATTACATGCATTATTAAATAAATAGTAATTAAATAATGCCAAAGGGCAGAACCACCACAAATGAGCACTTTTAAAAATACTAAAGTTTAATGCTTATATATGTTAGTAAAAAATTTATCAAACCCTCGCATATCTTGTTATTTCAATCGACATGTCACGAGGAGATTTTTCCATGGATCTTTCTCACAAACACCCCTTTCCAATCCTCCCAGGGATCACCTTCTAGACTGATGCAATCATATACAAAGATATGGTATAATGGTCCCCCTCATACATGCAACATAGTTTTTCTCTCTTATTTGGTCTTCATCGTGTCGTCACGACACATCATCTGATCTCATCATTCTCGAAAGATTTCATGTGCTCTTCCAAACTGATGCAATCATATACAAAGATATGGTATAGTGGCCCCCCTTATACATGCAACATAGTTTTTCTCACTTATTCGGTCTTCATCTTGTCATCATGACACATCATCTGATCTCATCATTCCCGGAAGATTTCATGTGCTCTTCCATTCGAAAGAGCTAGGGACAAACTCTTAGGAAAACCCAACACGAAACCTTTGTGTGTAGGTTTCTCCGTCGCTTCCACTCTACTTATCTCTTGGGGATATGGCTCCCTCCTTCCATTTAATCCTGGAGCTTACTTCCTAGAAACTTTTAATGTGTGTTCCTCTTATTTCTTTATGGATCCCATCCCTGGGATGATGCACCCCATCAACGAGGAATTTATATTCACTCGCAAATTTTTCCATTGGATCATGTGTGTTTACCCTCCATGTCATCCTATATAGATTTACCCAAACGATCTCCTTAGCACACATTCTTTGTTCCTTTGAAGCTTTAGTTCCCTTGTTGATGTAAACAACCATGATGACTTCCAACTCACTGCTGATCCAAATCACATCGTGGCACCTGTCATTCTTGAACAACTGTCATATTGATGTGGTAAATCAAAAGGCACACCCAAAATTCAATTTTTTGTACCTACCAAATTTCAAGTGTTTTAACTCTTTCATGTTAAGTTTAGTGGTTTTATGACTGAATGCATTTATAATAGATTTATGGGTTTTATCACATTTATCTGGTGAATTACTTTCTAACCCTCGTTTTCCTTTGTAACAACATAACACCTATGTGAAGTATGATAAAACTACCGAGATGGTGAAAGCTAAAAAGAAGACATCGGCTCAACCACCAAAAGGGTCATTCATAGATGATATCGACAAACAATTTCCATATTATTTCCACTTTTATGATATTGTTTGCACAATTGATTCCAACATTTCTTCTTGGAAAATAATGTATAAATTACTCGAAGAATAATTACCATCTGAATATTACAGAAAGTTGACAATAGCAATTTCTGAGCAAGGTGGCAACAAAACCTCCGAGATGACAAATCAATATGCCTCAAAATCTTTCCTACATAGAATTGTTTATCACCCTAGACTTATTCCCTACATCGATATGATTCATTAGCTAGTTGAGAACATGGACATCACACGGATTCAATTTTAACCCTACGAGGCACAATTATTGGCTCATTCAAGTTAGAACACCTCCAAGGTATGTATCAATTGTCTAAGCCACAACTTCTGTATATTTCTTAGTTTGTCGATAACTTAATGAAAGAGGAATGTAACAATACAGAAAAAGAGATCCCTAGTTTAATTAGAGAATAAAGAAGAGACCCCAACAAGCATAATGAATAATCATCCTGCAAATATTCCATACGGTCCTTAAATCCTCCTTCTTTTATGTTGCCTCCATGCTATCTAGGCTATTTTCATATCAAAATGTATCATAGTTTCCATTATATTGTGTCCCTCTTATTCATAGGATTGTTGATGGGTTTATTTGTGATTGGAACCAAATATTATTTGACAATAAAGCAAACCATATTCTTCATTTCCGCACCAAACATACATGCACCCATAATCCTATTTTTTATATGTCTGCCTTTGTAATGGATTCCATTTTTTCTCCTTGGAATTTCTAGCTATGGGTTGGAAATAGACACTTGTTGATCCTCTACCCTTCCACATTTATCATAGTAAATTGTGGGAAGATAATTTTCTTAAAATTTTTTATAGAATTTGTCATCTTCTCATGATTCCCATTTATCTAGCCATTTTCAGTTCCAAGCCTCCAAGAATGTTTATAACTGATATGGGTTATCTATTAAGAATTTAGGATTGGTTCACAGAAGAACATTTTACTTATATTAGGGTTTGGGGAAGTAACAGTAAACCACATGTTTTACCCCTTGAGGTTCTATAGACAAGTTTCCCACCAAATATTTGGAACAAGGATGACCCTTGAATTAAAGAAGGCTTCCCCTTGTAAATCTGTCTTTTTACTCTTCATAATTACGCTCATGCTAAAAAATAATTGGAACCTTTATATGAGCTAAAATTGGCTATTATTCCTACAAAGCCACATGATTCTACCAAGTTGGTTGAAAATTTAACTATTGATGCAAATATCAAGAAATATATTCATGAAATGAATCATTATGATGAACAATTTTGTGGAGCTTCTTCTTATTTATCTATTTGCAATAATCCAAACTTACTACCCCCATAAAGCTACCATTATTTTCTAGTTTATAGAGACATAATACGTTAGACTACCTTATCACTAAATTTTCTAAAATTGCTAGGAGGAGAAGGAATATTAGAAAAGGTTGCTAGTTCTTCAACACAACAAGTCACTCCTTAAATAACCACCCTTGTTCAAGTTTCTTCTTTGGATTCTCTGTAAAAAACTACTTCAAAAAATCTAATGGTTCGATTAGAAAGCATTTGTAGGGATTATGTTTGAGCCCATTAAACCATTAGGAGAGACAATAATGCCTCAATAAGTGCTGCAAATTATGTTAGACAATACTCAACTGATGTATTCCCTAATACCTCAAAGACTTCTCTTACCAAATTAGATATTATTGCTAAAATGCCTATAAGTTCTTGTCCTAGTGTGGAGACAATTCCAACATCTCCAAATGCTATTATTCAGTTAAACATTGAATAAATACCACCTATAGAGGTATTATATAGTCCACAACATAAGGACATTCTAAAGAAGAGCAGGAAGAAAAGGAAAGTCATTGAGACACAATTCTTAACAATAACTACTACTATGACAACACCTTCATTGGAAGTAGTTTGGAAATGCACATTAGTAGCACATGAAAAGGAGCTTAAGGAATTTAATAAATATTCATGAGTTTATGATTTTTTCAATGTGGATAAATCAACAAGAGTTAGATAATTTATCAAATAGAAAGATGAAAGAATACAATAACTGGAACAACATTCCTCATAGGTGTAGAAATTTTAAATAATTTAACACATATTCAATGGAGATTATCCTGATCATGTACTATTGCGGAAAACATACACAATACATAAGCTCCTCTACGTTGATCATCAATATAGCAGCATCAATAACAATTAAAACATCAAGAGCATTCACACATTAACACAGTATGTATCCCAGGGAAAGCATCTCGCTAAAAACCCCAACTATCTGTATATTAATGATTGAGTCATGTAACATTA